>QRFJ01005918.1:0-127360 GCA_006176705.1 Cocos nucifera | reverse complement strand
CTCCAGTCAGACCAAAGAAGACTTCTGTTTGAGCACAAACTCCTTTGGCTCAGACAGGACGACTTATTTATGATAGTAAAAGAAGAACGTTAGGTTCAATCGAGTGCTAGCACGATTTCCTTGAACCTAATTGAATCTCATTCAGATCAATTGAACTATATTAGTTCAATTGATGATCACCAGATTCAAACCCTTGTTTGTGTGACCCAGTTAGGTTCAGTTCTGTATGGTAATGGGATATGTCATGATCTCTATCATCGACATCATCGAAACTCCTTTCGATGGATCAGAACTCTTCTGATTCGAACAGCTAGAATGATCGATCATCTAAATCATTCTAATTGCTCCCAAAATCCACCAGTGACACCTAGCAGTATATGGTGGCAACCCATCAGAGCTGAATGCGAACCTCTTGGTGCAGCTACTTATGTGATTCAGTTCTTCTATCTTGAGCCCCGATCAGATTAGGGTTAAGGTGAACTCGTCAAACCCTAGTCTCTGTCATATGATGTAATCATTCGATTCGAGTCCAATGTGAAAATCTAAATAGAAACTCTTTCTATTATTTCACTCTGCCATGGCCATGGGCTTCAAGACTTGATTCTCATGATCATCATAGGGCTACTCCTCTACCACCGAGGTAGATAGATCCCATCTTGATGCAATCCAGTTCCTACAATGAACATGTCACAGCCAACATACACCTCAGGGTTCCATATGGCTAGGAGACCGAGTAATGGTGTAGTCAAACTATAACACCTCAAGGTGAACTGCCGATGCATCTCAGGTCAAAGAACCAGACACCATACTACTGCAGCATCGAGTCAGTCATTGACGAGAAGGTAGACTCCCTAATGACTACTCGAGGTGGTCACGCTCAGTGCCCTCGTTCTCTAACGAGTACCTGTACTCTCGCTCCGGTGTCTCCACACCGTAGACTCAAGACTCATCTACTAAAGAGAAGCGATCGTACACCAACCTTCCGGATCAATCACCATCCTCGTGATGATCCTATGGTCGGGAGCTATTTATGAGTTAATAATGATTATTCATGTCTTAAATTTTCAACTCTTGAAAATATGAATTATCATTACCATTAACTCAAAGGATGTATCACAGACACTAAATACACATGTGTGATAGAAAATAACCCATTTCATTAATTATAGTCAAAATTACAATTTTGCCCCTAGAAGTGTATTACAAGTGTCAGCCAATTCTGGCTTCTAGGGCACATATATCTAACATTACATTATTTCACCTAGCACATAGCTTTAAAATTTAGCATAATCATAGTTTAAATTTTTAAATACCTAATTCACCTCCCCTCTTGGGTAGCCATACTTGGGCAACACTCTCGCCTTGCTCAAATCTCCTTCTGACTTTCAACCCCTACAACGAATTACAAATGTGGTAAGGGCTACCAGTATCCAATACCCAATGAGGATAATCACAAATAGAGAAATTGCAAGGAGTTATCATATAAATACCTTGCCTAGCAATAGCTTGCTTCGTTCTCTGTCTGTTCGGGTCCAAGGAGTTAATGTACTGAGGGCAGTTCTTCTTTCAATACCCATGCTTCTTGCAGAAGAAGCATTCCGCTTGACTCTTATCGAGCCTCTGTTTCTTGGTCTGGCCCTGCACAGATGTCCCATCCTAAACTTACACCTTCTTGCCTTTCTTCTTTTTATTCTTCTTTCCTTTCTTAAAGGGTCGAGAATCAGAAGACGAACCTCCCACTAAGTTCACCGACTCCTTGTGGAGCTGATGATCATTTTCAAAGTTTTGAAGCAACCCCAGTAACCCGTGGTAGTCTACTTCAGGTTTGATATTCTATAATGAGTGAGGAATGGAAGATACGACTTGGGCAGTGAGCTCAGTATTGCATCTTTTCCAAGCTTTTTATGCAAGGAAAAGCCAAGCTTGCTCAACCATTCTATCAACTCGATCATGTACAGTACATGATCACTGACAAAAGCTCCATCCCACATCCAGGTGTTGAAGATGGCACAACTAGTCTTATGCCTCTTAACGTCTGGTATGCCAAAAGAATTCTCTAACACTTGAAGCATATCCTTTGGCTGAGCCATCTCGAATCTATGACTAAACTTGTCTCTCATGGCAGCCAACATAATATAGCGCATTGTGGTTCAGTCACTGAGCCACTTCTGGTAACTATCTTTGACTATTCCACATGTATTGGCAGCTGGCTCCTTAGGTGCAGGATCTGTTCAGCTCCAGGATTATCTTCAACTTTTGGTACCAGCTATCAAAGTTGGGTCCCACCAATTTATCATTATCTAACAATGATCAGAGCGATAGGAAAGTGGCCATATTCGCATAAAGAAAAACCAAAATCTAATTAGTAATTAATTCATTAAATCTAAAAATTTAGACTTTAATCAAAAGATTCTTTCACTATTTTATTCAAATTGATAGCCTCTAACTCTAATTCAAGGAATTACCCTAATTCCTTAGTGGATACTAGAATCCACATAGACTGCACATGAGCCCAACTTTGGTTTACCAACCCTTGTACATCTAAGGATAGGTTCATAACCAATTATTTCTTTAAATAATTTTTAATAATTAAATTTTATCCCAGTCCCTAATCAGTAGGCTTTGGCCTCCATTGAAAAAGGTTCGGTTAGGTCCAACCATTAACATGATCATACTTGGTCCATCAAACCAATGAATGATTAAGCCCAACTTTGGTTGGCTAACCTAACCACCAATTAGAAAGATGCAGCCAAAAAATCATATTATGAATGATAATTCGATCAGCCGATAAGCACCAGGCCTTTGGGCTTACAATGATTATCCAACTGATGGACCCATTATCATCCACTTAATGGAAGGCTATAATCTAGTTATCACCATAACTAATTTATTTTAAGGACCTAATAATTTTAAAAGATTTAATTTATTTGATTTAGAGAGAGAAGGTCAGATGAACCAGCTTATCATGATCCTCCCACTGGCTTCACCAAGTCAGCTTAAGGGAGACTACTAATAGGCTAGTCTAGGAGCACCTAAATCAGTCACATTGATTTGCCTAACTAATATGGATCAACTCAAATTATCAACTAATCTGATCAAAATATAAATTTGACCAAGAAGGTCAAGTAAGTGAGATCGGTGGGAGGGTATGCAAAAAGCTTTGTTGGAACAATCGGTACTACTCTGACATCAATTGTTCTGCCTATAGCTGCTCGAAACCACGATCATAGATCCGATCTCTTGCACGAACCTGGGTGTTAATCCAAAAATATGAAGAAGAACAAAGTATAGATGGATGACACTTTATGGTTTAAAGTTGGAACTAGAGAGAAAAGAGAGAAGAGAGTTTGAGGGAGAAAGATATGTATTCCAAAGCATTCATGAAATCCTAATACCTCCTATGTATTTATACAAAGCTATTAGGCCCAACCAAAAAACTTTCCTGGCTAACCCAATACAAGAAAGCACTTACCAAGCCATGTACATATGTCTCACATGCTCACATCTCCTGGATCTAAATCTAACCCATACATGAGTTAGCCTCCTTAAGATCTTATTGGACGAGGCCTTAAGACCCTAGGATAAAAGCCTATCCTAGACCCAGATAGAAAACCCCGTCAGTTCTATTTACCCCCATCAAGCCGGCTCGGCTGCATCACACCCAAACGCCATCTTTTATTTACCTAAGGCAGTCAGCTCGGCTGTGCCCCGAGCTGGCTCAATCTCAGCCCGAGCCGGCTTGGCTGCATATCCGAACTAGCTTACCTATGTGCCAGCCCCTGTCTTAGCTGATTCATTTCCTTGGCTTTGAACCTTTGCTTCATCTTGTGTTCCAGATCTTCAGAGCACCTTTCAAGCCTCTCAAGGTCCTCAAATCTGAACCTCGAGTCCGTATAGGGCTACATGCTACCTTCACCTAGGATAACTCCTATCCTAGTCCTAGGACTCATGCCCATCCTAGTATCCCAGAACCAACATCCTAGCTCCTTCTGTGGCCTTCCAAGGCTTGGGAGCACCATACCAAATCCTACAATCTCCATCTTAGTGCGCCCAAGCCTTGGCACACCTAGCAATATTTTTCTACACGATCCCGCTATCGCTCCATGCCCTAACAGCTCTTTGTGCACACCTTGCCACTGCCATCCTTCTTCAGCTGCTGAGCTTCCTTTGATGCCTTTGGGATGACCACCTTCACTACTCAAGACCTTGGCTTGCTTCTATGCACGACCCTAAAAATTATGGATACCCTTCTACATAGCAGCTGCACCATTTGTCCTGGACTTTTCTAGAGAATCTATAGCAATCATATGCTAGTGCTCGCTGCATACCCTGATACGATCTCCTTAGAACTTCGCCGATCCTCCTACACATACTGCACCACCTAGAACAGTGCATCTTCGGTATTGGTGCTAGGATATCAATCCTCGTGCACTCCTCCACTCTGAATATGTGTCACATCACTCTCCATCTATGAAGCCACCTCTGCTCAGTGCTCCACTTCAAACCAAAGTTCCCTTGATGCCGTAGAAGTCGACTCTATAATCGAGTCCCTCGAGGACAACCACTCAACGCTACACTGCTAAGCCTGCCACTGCACCTTGGACACCGTTGCTGCCCCTTCAAACCCTCCATGCTCTGCAAACCCATCCAAAGACATCTTAGATACACCACACCATGCGGGCTCCTCCGAGATCACCAAGAGCTCATCCGACTCTTCACTTTCAGTGACTGAATCAATGAAATTAGATCTTTCTCCTCCCGTGCACTTCTTCCAAAGTGGACACTCCCACTTAAAGTGCCTTGCTTCAGCACACATGAAGCATCTCTTGGATCCCTTGCTGCCCCTTCACTGACCCTTCTTCTTTCCTTGGCCTCTCTAAAACCACGAGACCTTCCTAGAAGACCTCCCTCTTCGTCATCCATTTCTACTGCTCGTTAGACCTAAGAATTGATATGATATCCTCATACACCGGCATCTCCTTACCATACAGCAACATCGTTACCAATGGATGGAAGCTCCTAGGTACCGAAAATAGTAGCAATAAACTTTTGCCCTCGTCTTCGAGAACCACCCTAATGTTGAGCAAATCAATGCTCATCCAGTCAAACTATTGAATATGCCCTGCAATATCCTTGCCCTCCTGCATCCGAAGGCTGTACAGTTGCTTCTTCAGCACCAACTTATTGCATATGTTCTTCTCCATGTACAACTGATATAACCTCGACTATAAAGCCTTAGGTGTCTTCTCCTCCAATACACCATACAGCACCTCATCTTCTAGATAAGTCCTAATTATGGTGCATGCCCTTTTCTCTAAGGACACCCACTTCTTGTCTATCATCTCCTTCAGCCTATCTTCCAAAATCGAATTCAGTCTCATCTAAACCAGTAGATCCTCCACCGTAATCTTTCACATGGTGAAACTTTTCTTTCCATCAAACTTTTCAAATCCTACCTACAACATGCTATTCTCCACGATCGAGTTGAATCAAAAAATCGTAAATAGGTAAATCTAAAAAAGAATACCTTGACTAGAAATGGTGGATAGCAACCCTATGATCTCTTCCTTCCTCATGAATCTTGGAGGAAGCCTTAGATCTGAACCTCACTGCTGATTTCTACTGTAATCTAATCTTCTTCCTCTTTCATGCTTAACCAGGCTCTGATACCAAGTGTTTGAACAATCAGTACTACTTTGACACCAATTGTTCTGCCTATGGCTACTCAGAACCACAGTCATAGATCCAATCTCTTATGCAAATCTGGATGTTAATCTAGAAATATGAAGAAGAACAAAGTATAGATGGATGGCACCTTAGGGCTTAAAGTTGGAATCAAAGAGAAAAGAGAGAAGAGAGTTTGAGAGAGAAAAGATCCATATTCCAAAGCATTCATGAAACCCTAATACGTCCTATGTATTTATACATTGCTATTAGGCTCGACTAAAAACTCTCCTGGCTAACCCAATATATGAAAGTACTCATCGAGCCATGTACATATGTCTCACATGCTCTCATCCCTTGAATCTAAATCCGACCCATACATGAGTTAGCCCCCTTAAAATCTTATTGGACCAGGCCTTAAGACCCTAGGATAAAAGCCTATCCTAGACCCAGATAGAAAACTCCATCAGTTCTGTTTGCCCTCATCGAGCTGGCTCTCTCAGGAGTCAAGCCGGCTTGACTGCATCATGCCCGAATGCCATCTTCTATCTACCTGAGACAGTCAGCTCGGTTGTGCCCCGAGCTAACTCAATCTCAGCCCGAGCTGGCTTGATTGCGTATCTGAGCCAACTCGCCTATGTGCCAGCCCTTGTCTTGGCTGATTCTTTTTCTTGACTTTGGTCCTTTGCTCCACCTTGTGTCCCAGGTCTTCGGAACACCTATCAAGCCCCTCAAGATCCTCATAGCTGAACCTCGAGTCCGTGTAGGGGCTACACGCCGTCTTCACCTAGGACAACTTCTGTCCAAGCCCTAGAACTCATGCCCATCCTTGTATTCTGAAGCCAACACCCAAGCTCCTCTTGTGGCCTCCCAAGGCTTGGGAGCATCACACCAAATCCTACAAGCTTGCCTTAGATACCATTACAAAAGATCAAGTAAGTGAACTGTCAATTAAAAATCACCAGTCGTATATGCTAGACATATCTTAGACACCAACTGATTAATTAGTTTCAATTAGATCAACCTAACATTTTGGATTAGACCACTTAGCCAAGAATCAAGTCCATTCGATTCTTATTAAAGACATGGACTTGACTAACTATAACTATTATAAATGATCTAGAGAATTCTTGACCTAATCTAAGATAATAATTAATTAGATTTAGTCAATTCTCTAATTAATTCTATTCTTTAATCTAACCTTAGGTCTAACTAAATTAATGGACCTAATCTTCACTAATCCATTAATCTAATGTGTTACAATTCATGTCTTAGGATCTTTAATTTACAATCCTATCCTAATCAAACAACTTCTTAATTCTTAATTAAGTTTTGGGCTAAGAGTTGTGGTTCAAATTTTTGAAAATGATTTTCATATTTATAAAGTATTTTTACAATATGGTTCTACCATCCAAGTTGCATGTTTGAGTTATAATCAATATGCAAGAAAGATAAGCATGAAAATATTTTAGATCTAATCTAAACAGGTTCATGTAATTAAAATAGTTTCAATTCCAATCAATCATAAATTATCTTAGATCAAATCTAACATATTTATGATGATTAAAATTATATTAAAATATCTTTAATCAGATCATAAAATCTCTTATATCTAATCTAAAATTTTATAATCAATGTTTTAGATCAGCACGTACTAGGATAATCTTTTCACTATAAATCGTAAATCTTATAGCAGGACAACCTTATAATATCAGTCCGTACAATCTAAAACTTTTATTTTTAGATTCAAAATCTTTTAAAATCTAATAAATTATAAATAAAATTAGGTCATATCTAATAGATTTATGATTAAAATTAAATCTACATGAATTAGGACAACCCTTGCACTATAACGGGTAAACCTTATAGCAGGACAACCTTATACCAGCTCGTGTGATCATGATTTTAATTTTAGATTTAATAATTAGATTATAAATTAGATTTAATCTAAAAAATAATTTAAATATATATATATATATAATAATGTAATAATCAACCTAGGCTTTGATACCAATTATAGGAACCAGATCTAAGATTTTTAGGCTAGATCTTGAACCTTTTTCAAGATCAGACAGCAGAAGACTAAAATAAATTAAAATTTATTAATAAAAGATGAAAAATCTCAAGATTTAAGATCCTATTATATGATTATGGCATGATATTAAATCAAAAATTAAATATAAGAATGAAAATAAAATATGTTGATCACATCAATATGTATCTATGCTACATCTAATGTAGGTATGTAAAATAGATTAGATCTATTATCTATGCTAGTTAGATATTCTAACTAACTGATCTGAGATTGAGGATGATGTTGCAAGCTGCACACATATCCAGCCTCTATGAGTCATCCACACGAGCCCATGAATCATGATCAGAAGTCTGATGCAGGAAATCAGCTCAGTATGCTAGTGCTATGCTGATCCTTCTTTGATGGTCGATCTGGAACCACCTTCTTCAAGTCTTGGATTATCTAATTTTTTAGAAGGAAGGGGAAGAGATTTTGAACCTGGGACACCTCTCAAAAATCTCTAAAGATGGAGGAAGAGATCAAAGAAAAATCCTAGAAGAAGAACCTTTCTTCTGCTTCTTTGTTCTCTCACCAAGACACCTAGATTGGTATCTATGAAATCCCTATGCCCCAATACTCTTTCTTCCTAATTTTTACATGCCCCAAAGGTCTCTTAATGATCTAGAATTCCTCCAAAAATCAGCCTAAAATTTATTCTATATAGTGAGATATAGAAGAGTTTTGTCTAGGTCAAATTCCTAGATAAGGTAGGACCAAAATAGGCAAGTTGTTGGGGTGCCCAACACATGGGCGCCCCATCCTCATCCCATGCCATGGACCACCAGAGAGAGGCACACAAAAGTCCTCTTTTTACCATGAGAATTCAGAGGAAATTATGAGGATTTGTTGTGTTCTCAAGCAATGGGAGGCCATGGGAGGAGTCAGGAGGTTGGCTTCAGGGATTTCAGGGGCTTGGTTAGTGCTTCGGAGATCTGAAATACAAGGTAAAGCAAAAAACCAAAGTTGCAGAATCAAGACTGTATAAAAAAGATTTTTTGTAGGTTAGCCAGCTCAGTCCAAAATTGGATTGGCTAAGTCTCAGTGCACAGACAAAATAAAGAGCTGCGTGTTCGAAACTGCTAGCATGGCACAGAACTAGGCTAGCTCAGTTTCAGACTGAGCCGACCTAATGAAACTTAGCTGACTCAGTGCTAAGATTGAGCTGGCTCAGCGCACGGGCGGAGTTATGTGAGGATCTATTTTGAGCTAGGGTCTGGATTGATCCTAGGGTTCTTAAGGCCTGGTTTGAGAGGTCTTAAGGTGGCTAATTCATGTATGAGTTGGGTCTAGATCTAGAGGATGAGAGCATGGGAGACATGGATGTACATGGGCTTGATGAGTGCTTTCATATATTGGGTTAGCCAGGAGAGTTTTTCGTTGGGCCTAATGGCTATGTATAAATACATAGGTTGTATTAGGATTTTCAAGGTTGGAATCAATACTGACCTTTTCTTCCTCAACTCTCTTCTTTCTTCTCTCTAGAGTTGCCGCCCTACGATTCTTAAAGAAGTCCTAGAGAAGGGGGCATCTCCCTCAAGCCCAAGAAGGGAGGTGCCCCATCATAGATCTAGATGGAGGATTGATGGTTTGCTGCCCATAGAGAACGTCACAGGTTCCTTCAAGTTCATGCTAAAGATCAGGAGCTTCCGCAATATGGTATCGGTGCTTGTGATGTCAAGGATAATTGATATTTGAGTGATATCATGGGTCTATAATTTTATATCAGAGCTAGGTGGTGCATGAAACATTGTGGATGATAATATGGTATCAGAGCCTGATGGTGCATGGAAGGGAAGGAGAAGTCGCAGAAGGTGAAATCAGAAATCTGCATAAGAATTTTATAGTATGTCTCAAATCTACCTTATTATTGCTGTGGTTTGGCCAACCAGGAGCAGCGAGTTAAAGGTGGAGGTTGAGAGAATTAACGGAAAGAGATTTTTTTGGGGTGGAAGGATTTGGTGCATGATTTGTTGATCGATCTTGGTTGAATGGCCGGGGTGTGTGACGGTTATGTGATAGGTAGGAAGTGCTGGAGTGCTGCATTAGCTCTTTCCTAGAGATGCAGGGCTGAGAGAGGCTCGGTGATATAGCAGCCGAGGAAGGTATCTTAGTAGAGAGCATTATGATTCTCTAGGAAGATGGGCAGTGTAGGACTGTTGAAGAGAGATTTCTCAAGGGATAATGGTCGAAAAAAGACTGAAGAAGCAACAATACATTCTTCGGTATCAAGAAGGTGGGAAAGTAGTCGAAGATGTATTCACTGATTCTACCAAAGCATGAATTTATGGAGCCTTGGGAGTGATGGAGATGGATGATCCATGGAGGTCCAATAGGTTAGGGTTGGGAGGCTATAGAGCGGCACAGAGATGAGTCAGAAAGTGCTAGAGTGTTGCAAGAGCACTATCCTAGAGGCATAGGAGCTGATAGAGGCTCGGTGGTGCAGCAATCGAGGAGTGTATCTTAATAGAGAGTGTCGATGGTATCTTAGAAAGATCGGATGTAGGTTTCAGGAAGAGCCAGGGGGTCTTAGGGAGCGCTAGAGACATCTCAGGCATCCAGGATTATCATGGATCAAGTTTCTTCTATAGGGGCATCAGAGAGAGTTGCGGTTCAGATGGAGGATGGTTCTCCAGGCACAACTAAAGCGATGGCTAGCATAGGGGCAGAACAGAAGGACTAGGGTAGAATTTTCTAGGATTCAATCACTAGATTCAGAAGAGTTGGATGAGCTCTTGGGTTTCGAAGGTGCTCGCAGGTTATGGAGGTATCTGAGATGGCTTTGAAGAGGGCCGTAGAGTGCGAAGTATTCAAAGGGGCAGCGATGGTGTTCGAGGTGTAGCGGCAGGCTCAGCAGTACAACATTAAGTGGTTGGCCTCAAGGGACTCGATGATAGAGTCAACTTCTATGGCATCAGATGGATTTTAGATATAGGTGGAGTTTCATAGTGGTGGCTTCACAAGTAGAGAGAAAATTTAGCATGATTTTAGAGCATCGGTGATGCACAGTTCCAGGTGAAGTGGCGCATGCAGGTGGACAAGCATAGCTCTAAGAAGATTGTGTCAGGTGGTACAGTTTGTGTTAGTACAAAAATGTTGTAAGTTCTCTAGGAAAGTTTAGAGAAAGTGATGTAGCTGCTAAGCTGAAGGGATCCTACAATTTTAGGATGGTGCCATGAATCAAGCACAGGTCTTCAACGGTGGAGGTGGTCATCCCAAAGGCCTCAAAGGTGCACAACAATTGAAGAGGATTGGTAGAGGCGATGTTTGCACAGGTGCTTTCAAGTGTGCAGGGATAGTAGGATCGTATAGAAGGACATTATCGAGGGATTTGCCAAGACATGGGGCACCAAGATGGAGATTGTGAGGATTTGTGGTGCTCCCAAGCCTTAGGAGGCCATGGAAGGAGTCAGGGGGTTAGCTCCAGGATTCCAGGGGCTTGGTTGGTGCTTCAAAGATTTGGAACACAAGGTGAAACAAGGAACCAAAGTTAGGAAATTAAAACTATAAAAAGAAGATTTTCTGTAGGTTAGCCGGCTCAGTCCAAAACTAGATCGGCTAAGTCTTAGTACATAGGTAAAATAGAGAGCTGTGTATTCGGGATTGCTGGCACAGCATAGAATCGGGCCAACTCAGTCTGACAGAATTGGACCAGCTCAGTTTCAGACTGAGCCAACCTAGTGGAACTTAGTCGACTCAGTGCTAAGACTGAGCCAGCTCAGTGCGCGGGCAGAGTTATGCAAGGGTCTATTTTGGGCTAGGATCTGGGTTGATCCTAGGGGTCTTAAGGTCTGGTTTGAGAGGTCCTAAAGTGGCTAATTCATATATGGATCGAGTCTAGATCTAGAGGATGAGAGCATGGAAGATATGGATGTACATGGGCTCGATGAGTGCTTTCATATATTGGGTTAGCTAGGGGAGTTTTTGGTCAGGCCTAATGGCTATGTATAAATACATAAGTTGTATTAGGGTTTTCATGGTTGGAATCAATACAGACCTTTTCTCTCTCAACTCTCTTCTTCTCTTCTCTCTAGAGTTGCCGCCCTAGGGTTCTTGAATAAGCCCTAAAGAAGGAGATGCATCTCCCTCAAGCCCAAGGAGGAAGGTGCCCCATTACAGATCCAAGTGGAGGATCGGTGGTTTGCTGCCCATAGAGAATATCACAGGTTCCTTCAGGTCCGTGCTAAATATTAGGAGCTTCCGCAATATTGTATCGGTGCTTCTAATATCAAGGATGATTGGCATTCGAGCAATATCATGGGTCTACAATTTGGTATCAGAGCTAGGTGATACTTGGGATATTATGGATGATAATAGAAAAATAGGATGGGGGATGGCAATAGGGAGGAGTCCAAGTTTCATAGAATTCTATCCAATAGAATAGGAAACTTGTAAACTAACTACCAACTTTGACTTGGTCCATAACAAAATACCATATAGGAAAGAGAGGGAGAGAGGGGCATGCATGAGAAGGCTTGGGAGAGAAGTTTTCCATGCACAAAACAAAAAAAATGGGGCGTGGAGGGTGTTGGGACTAAGGTGGCACAAGGAGAGAAATTCTAGTCATACTAGGATTCCTATTTTGACTCGGTCAAATATAGTTTCTCAAACCAAATTAAATTAGAAATAAATCAAGCCAATTAAATTTGATCTTAATCCAATTAAGAACTTAATTAAATTAAATTAAATTAAATTAAATTTTGATTTAATTTTCTAATCAAATTAGAAAATTGGGTTGACCTAAGTCCTAGTTGAACTAGGACTAGTTCTTCCTTGCACTTGGCTTATCCAATAAACCAATGAACTTGATCCAATTAAGTCCAAACCAAATCTAATTAAATCACATTTAATTAGACATAATCTCAACCCTCTAGTTTAATTAAATTAAGTCAATTAGCAATCTAATTGCTAATCATTCCTCCTACAACACTTGCACTAGGTTAAACACCATTGTATTGATCGTTTAACACTCGAATGATTCTTAATCATTGATAAACCATCAATCAAATTGCGAGCGCTAATGTGTATGATCTCATAAGTCCAAACCTAAGCTAGTAGGATAGAAATAAATTTCTGTATCAATCAAAGTAATCATCTAGCAATGGTATCTGACGGTCGGATAGGTCGAATGTGTAGAACAACATCCTTAGAACCTATGTGGATATAGTTTCAATATAACTCATCCCCTTGACCAAAATGCTCGTAGGATACCTCAGAGTTCAACATCAACTCTGATTAGGTTGTCCATATTGTATTTCAAAATATCAAATCCATCATATGGATTATCCTAGCCAAGGTTTTACTATATTGAAATACAGTGATACATTCTTCTCCAACTCTTGGAGTGGTCTATCCCATCTTGATCGTACACCAACTTCGCAAGTGCTTGACTATGCCCAAAAGCCTTTCATTACTGAATTAAAAATTTAGTTAGTCTAGTACCAAAGCACAGTGAGTTACTTGCAAGTCACTGAGGTAATCTCAGATCTAAGGGACACTTATACCTATATCCCATCAAAGATATTCTCGACAGTAGAATGCTCTGAAGTTGGTCACATTCAATAATGATGTATCTTTACATCTTACCTATATGCTATACCAGCGTCTCCATACTTCTTGGTTAAGAGGACAATCAACCTATATGGCACACAGCGACCTATGCTCGATAGATGCTGTCGTCCTTATTAACAGCCTATCATTTGGTCGTGAACAGTTTTAAGGACTAATCAGTAAATCCTCTCTTTATCGAAACTAAATAGTCCTAAGAACTTCATCACAACTATGGAATTCATTAAAAGATATAAACCTATGATGAAAAATATGCCAAAAATATATTTTATTAATTAATAAATTAATTATAATTATAATATAGCTCAACCATCAATAGGAAGATGATTGGCATTAGGACACATTTTTCAATAGTGGCAACCCATCATAACCAAAAAGTGAACATCTCGGTGCAGCTACCTATGTAATTGGGTTCTTCAATCATGAGCTCCGATAGGATTAGGGTTAAGGTGAACTCATCAAACCCAACACCCATCATATGAATGAATCATTCCATTCGAGTCTGATGTGAAATCCTAATAGAAACTTCTTTCTATTATTTCACATTACCATGGCCATGGGTTCTAGAACTCCATCTCATGATCTTCATAGGACCACTCCTCCTCTATCGAGGTTGATAGATCCCATCTTGGTGTGATCTAATTCCTATAATGAATATGCTATAGCCAACATACACCTCATGGTTCTGAATGGTTAGGAGACTGAGTTATGGTGCAGTCAAACTATAACACCCTCAAGGTAAATTATCGATGCACCTCAGGTCAAAGAACTAGACATACGACTGTAACATCGAGCTAGTCATCGATGAGTAGATAGACTCCCTTATGATTGCTCGAGGTGGTTACGCTCTATGCCCTTATTCTCAAAAGTACCTATACTCTCACTCCGATGTCTTTACACCATAGACTCAAGATACATCTATTTTAAGAAAATGACCATACATCAATCTTTCGGATCGATCACCATTCTTATGATGATCCTACGATTGGGAGCAGTTTATGAGTTAATTATGATAACACATACCTTAAATTCTCAATCCTTGAGAATATGTGTTGTCATGCCTATTAACTCAATGGATTTATCACATATACTTTAATTCAAAATATTATAGAATAAATAATTCTTTAATTAATTTTAAGATAAAATTATGAAAATGCCTCTAGAAAGTATTTAATAAGTGTCAGACAATTTGGCTTCTAGGGCACACACCTAATAATCCTCAGCTCCAGCGAACTCCAGCATCAACCCCATTTTTTTGCACTAATAAGATTGACGCTAGACGAAGGGACCTGAGCCCTTGTTCTTGAAGGAGTACCCAGTTGAGATCATCTTCTTCCTTTCTCCAACTTTTTCACTCCCTTTCCTTCGATTCTTTCATGTTTTAGCAAAATGCCATGTAGAAAAACACTTTTCTAGCGATCTACTACCTCCGTTGCTAGATCCAACCAAGTGCTGGCAAACTCGTCTACTCTGACCTCATCGTCAGTACCTCAACCTCCTCCATCCATTGTTGCGATGGACATAGAGCAGTTCAACTTACTGTTATAGCAGGTTAAGGGCCTCATTGAAGCAGTGTAGGCCAAGCAGCAACCTCCGACACCAGTTCAGCTAGAAAGACCCTCGCCAGAGTATGGGGACCCTCGCCTAGGCAAGTCAGCAAGTCACCCTAGGAAAGGGAAAGCAAGGAGCAGAATGCCCCTATTTCGACCATGACTCCATCCTTGGAAGATCTTTGCCTTCGTTTAGCTAGCAGCCCTTTGAGATTCATGATCGAGATGACGTTCTCGATCAGAAGCTTCAAGAGATGAACCAACAGATCAAAGAGCTTCGCCACACTACCCCTATCCATAACGTGACATTTGCACTGATCCGCCCTTCACCACCCAGATCATGTAGAAGTCCATCTCACCAAACTTCAAACTTTTTTAGTTTGAGAGTTACGATGGGACCTTAGATCTAGTCGACCATCTTGAAGCTTTCTAAATAATGATGCTGCTCTATGGCATACCAGATACCATTCTATGTCGAGCTTTCCCCCTACTTTGAAGGAAGTAGCAAGGAACTGGTACTCAGGCCTCAAATCCGATTTCATGCATATATTTTAAAATTTTTTTAAATTTATAAGTAGTGGAAGACAAAGATTAAATAGTTTAATCTAATTATGCATGTGATCTAATCACTAAACCCTACATCTAGGACCTATGATATGTCAAGATGCAATCATAAATCTGAAAATAAATCAAGCATGGTTGGTATTAATGAAATCAATACCTAAATCTAGCACAGTTCTAGAAAAATCCAAGATCATATCTAGATGAGAGAAGAGATCAAATCTCTTACCTTTGCATAGGTCGAGAACTCCATGGCTAAAAATTGATGTTGTCCTTTATTGCTTGGAGCCGCATAGTGTGTCCGGCCTCTATGGATAGTCCACACGAAGCTGCAACATAGATCGAAGGTTTGTGAATGAAGATCTACTCGAAGTGCTAGCTTCTCACGGACCCCTTCTAATGGTTAATCAAAAATATTCTTCGGATCTCTTGGACCTTCCAAAAGATAAAAAATAAGAGGAGGAATAAGGGAGAAATCCAACCCTTGGATCTCTCAAAAATAAATAAAATAAATAAGTTAAGAAAGATCCTAAGAGAAGACATATCTTCTCTTTTTAGAACATCAGCCATTGATGTCCTAAATGGATCTCCATACCTGGACAAGAGGAGATCTTCTCCTCTAGTATTTTTCCATGTTTCCAGACCTCTTTCTCTTTGATTTTTCTCATAGAAAAATCACACAAAAAAGAAGAAGAAAAGGTTCTCAAAAGAACCCTAAGAGAAGACCATCTTCTCTTTTTTTTCTTCTCATCAGGACATGATCAAATCATGTCCAAAAGAGATCCTGATGCCCCAACAATTTGGAGCATCCATCCTCCATGCCCTCTCTCTCTCTCTCTCTCCCTTTCAGATTTTTCTCACAAAAATCTCATAAAATAAGGGAGAAAGAAAAAACTTGAAAGTAACTCGCAAGAGAAGACAATCTTCTCTTATCTTTGTTTCTACAAGATATCAACATTTGATGTCTTAATGAAGCCTCCCTCCTCCAAGATTATTGGTGCCTTAAACCATCATGCCTCCACCTTCTTTTCTTCAAATTTTCCATGGAAAAGCTAGGATAAATCACATCCTCCCCCTATCTTATAGGAGGCATCCCATATAAATAGGGAGACAAGGTCAAAACCTAGTCAAATAAGAAGTCCTTGGTGGCATCCAACTCTTGGACGCCACCCTATTCCTTCTTAACGTGGGGAATCAGGTTTTAACACCCAAAAACTGAAATAAAGATGGCACACAAAATAATCAATGGCGTGGGGAGTTATGACACAAAGGCAAGGAGGTATTTTAGTTTCTATGGACTCTATCAAATAGAGTCTAAACCGAAACAACTTTCTAAATCTTGACCTATTCAAAATAGATTCAACCTCTTCAGATTATGGGGCATGGAAAATCATTCTTAGGCATGGAAATAGTCATGTTAACATCTAAAATAAAATAGTGGGCATGGGCTCTTAGATGGCGCAAGAAAAGTAGTAGTCCTAGTCTAATTAAGACTCTCCTATTTTGACTAGGTCCAGATCATTTGACCCCAAATTAAAATAATTTTGAGTCAACCTAATTAATAAAAAATTTTAATCTAATTAGAAGCCTAATTAAATTAAATTAAATTAAATTAAAATCTAATTTAATTTTTAATTAAATTAAAAATTAGGTGAACTCAAGTTTTAATTGAACTAGGACTTATTCTTTCTTGCAATTGGCTTATCCAATAAACCAATTAGACTTAATCTAATTAATTCTAAACTAATTCTAAATAAATGTAATTCAATCAAACTTGATCTCAGTCTAATTACTCAATCAAATTGAGTCAATTAGCAATCTAATTGTTAATCGATCCTCCTACAATACTTGCATTAGGTCAAACATCAATCATATTGATTATTTGACCTTAGAACGATTCTTAATCATCAATCAACCATCTGATCAGATAACAACCTCTAATGTATGTGACCCTATAGATTTGAACCTAAATTGATAGTATAGAAATCAATTTCTATATCAATCAAAATGACCATCTAGCAATGATACCCGACGTTTGGATAGGTCAAATATATGCAAAGCAACATTCTTAGAATCTTGATCAATGGTTACCGTATAATTCATTCCTTGGATTAATAATACTCAAGATGACATCGAGTTAGCTATCAATACTCATACAAGTCATCAATATTGTGTTTCAAAATTTTGCAAATCCTAGGACTCCTCACGAGGATTACCTAGACCTAGGTTTTGCTAATTGAAATACAGCGAGTCATTCGCTTTCTGAAGCTAATCAGGAGTGGTCAATTCCATCTTGACTCACATACCGACTCAACAAATACTTGATTGTATCCAAAAATCTTTCATTGCTGTATTAAAAATATAGGTAGGTTGGTACCAAAGTACAGTGAGTTGCTTGCAAGCACTACTATAAAAAAAAAATACTACCATAGGCTATGGCAATAGTAGCCATTGCCATAGCTCTATAGCAGCTACTATTGCAGTGGTTGTTTGAACTGCTGCCAAAGATAGCCTATTGCAGTGGTTTATAAACTGTTGTAATAGATTAACCTATAGCAGCAGTTATGTAACTGCTGTCATAGTTAATCTATAGTAGCAGTTACATAACTGCTACCATAGATAATCTATAGCAGTAGTTTCTTAACCGCTGCCATAGGTCTAATACAGCGATTGGCACCATTTGCACCAGGGACCTATGGTAGTGGTTGGCACGGACATAGCAGTGATTATAAAATCACTACCGTAGATCTTGAATAATTAAAAAAAAATAATTTTTATTTTTTTATATATTTTACTTGAAAATATAGATATATAACATAAAAAAATATAATAAACACAAAAATTATTCTAAAATATAAAAATTTTATTATCAAATAAAATTTATTATAATATTTTTTTAAAAAATAAAATATATTAAAAGTCTCCTAAATCTACATCATCATCATCATCACCGAGAGCCGAAGTTAGAGCCGAAGCTGGGGCTGGAGTTGGAGCTGGAGCCGAAGCTGGAGCCGGAGCCAGGGCTAGAGCTAAAGCCAAAACCAGAGCTAGAGTCGGAATGTAGGCCAACATATCCTTAAAGCTCGTGACTCCAAAATGTGCACTAAGCATCGACATCAAGTCTCTCACGATGCCCTTCAGATGAGATGCGCGCTCCTCAGCCCGATCTGTCTGCATCGTAGCATGATCTGCCCATGCCAATGCCTCCTCAAGCTCCTCCCGATTGATGACATCGAAAGTTTATGAGGAGACACTCACCTCGGATTAGTAGCTCGTTGGTGTGTGTTCGGGCCTACAGCATATCCTCCTAGAGTGCTCAGGCCCCAAGACCTGAGATAGATGGTCATGGGGCCTAGAGGTATCCGGGCCCTCGCTCACAAGCGCATCTAATTGATCCTATAAGTATAAATTAGAATAAAATTTTATAAAAAATGCTATAATACAAATAATATATACTAATATATTTAATACTTACAAAAATACATCCGATCGTGGCATTCATCGGCCTGCCTATCTTGTCCGTGAGATTGGATCGAAAGATCTTGCTATGGCTAGGCATCACTCCATCTCTCATTAGCTATAATAAAGAATAAATTTATCAAAAAGATGATAAAAATATGAATTTAATTTATCTAGTAAGATTTAAAATTAGTTACATCTCTATGTACATGACTGGCCATAGACTCGCGGCCTAGAGTGTGCGTATACTCCTAGACTGCACAATTCTCTCGATTTTGATGGAAGATAGCCTAATAAGTATTTAAATAAATAATAAATATTTAAAAAATATTTAAATAAAACTTTAAGCATATTGAAAAATTTAAAAGTTAGAAATTTTACCTCAAACTCCTAGCTCCTCCAGTGTCTAACCATCCTCTCCCACTGACTCGGAGGATAGTCCTATATCCAGGAAATAAGCTCCTTTAGAGTGTCTCATCGGTGCTTGAGCCATCCTCTGTAGAGCTTGACCTTGTAACCCTGGTACAAGTTCTCGATCTTCTTTAGTCGGGCATCTCAAGCCCTCTCATGATTGAGAAAGTCATACATTCTCTACATAAATTTATCAAAAATTAGTTATAAAATTATTCTAATCAAATATATATAGTGTAAACATATAATATGCATAAATATAACTAAGATGCACATACTTACCCATATCTCCTCCCATACCCGATCCCTAATGGTAGCATCCATCAAACGCTAGTCTCTAAGCTCTATGGGAATGATGTCCAACCACCTCACAAGCACTCTAAAAAAGGAATGCATCTCCCACGCGGTCTCCCCTACCGGCCTCCCCTTCGCATCATAATAAACCATCACCTGATGCTGGTGGTTCCACACGTGTGCCACACATGTGGGACTATGAAATGTCTGGCTGGATGATGCACCTATAATGCAAATACATTATGCAAATATAAAAGTATACAAATACTATATAAAAAATAAAGTTATGCTAATATAATAAAAACGTACACTTAGATACGTGCATAGTAGCATGTGCCTCAGATATGAATGATGGTAGAGGCTCAACTATTGATGGAGTAGATGCCGTCAGTGGAGTAGATATCATCGGTGGAGTAGATGCCGACGGTGGAGGTCCCTGAGCAGTCGATGTTGAGGTGGACGAAGTATGCTTCGACTGCTCCTCAGATGCTGAACTACGTGTAACCCATCGAGGGGCAGGGGTGAAAGCTAGATGGTGTTTCAGTGCCATCATGATCTGCAATGTTAATGAACATTAATCAATATAACATGTTGAATAATAATATTAGTATAGCATCAATAAATAGTCTTTAATATGTATACTAATCAATTGATGGATCTATGGTTATGCAATTCAATAAACGAAGCAACAAAATATAAACAACCAAAAAATATTATGCAATAAATTCTACAACATGAATTACATTCATAAATAATTAAGGATGAGCAATAGTTATAGATCCGATCTCTTGTGCGAACCTTGGTGTTAATCTAGAAACCTGAAAGAAGAACAAAGTAGATGATGGTGGCACCTTAGGGCTTAAAGTTGGAACCTTAGAGAGACATATCAAATTCTATTCGCTCGAAAGTCGAGCTGGCTCCTCGCTTGAGATAGTCGGCTCGGTGCTTGAGACATCCGACTAGGATCCTCCCCCAGCTAGCTCGATCATGGTCTGAGTTAGCTCGGCCGCATATCCGAGCTGGCTTGGCTGTGTGCCATCCCCTCGATCACTTCCTCTCTCGATCTCTCTCGCCGACGGCGGCGGCGAGGCCGAACCCCTCCCTCCTAGTCTTTCCATTTCTCAATCTTCCTCTCTCCCTCTCTCGATCTCCCTCGTCGGCAAGGCCAGACCCCATCCCTCTCTCACTCTCTCGATCTTCCTCATCGACAAGGTCGGACCCCATCCCTCCCAGTGATGTCGGCGAGGCTGGACCCCCTCCCTCCCTCTCTTGCTCTCTCGATCTCTCACTCTCCCTCTCTCGATCTCCCTCATCGGTGAGGTCGGACCCCCTTCCTCCTAATGATGGCGGCGAGGTCGGATCTCTCCATTCCTCTCTCAAGTATAGATCTGTTGAGTATTCAGGTTTGGATCTGGTACCAAAAATTAAAATTGGATCTAGATCTAAATATCCAAATTCTGATCTAAACCCAAACCATTGACAGATCTAGTCCACAACGGTCCAAGGCTACCACCATGGCACGGCCCAAAAACTACGGTATGTAGATAATTATAATATTTATAATAAATATTTATAATATTTATTATAAATATTCTATAAATTATTATAAATATACATGATTAATAAATAATACTATGAAATTAAAAAAAAATTATACCTATAACTATAGAAAGTGGATCGCATTGAAAGCTTCGAGGGATATTGATGATGATGCTAGAGGAGAATGACGATACTAGAGGTAACCTATGAAATAAAAGCAAGATAGTGAGATAGAGAAGGGAGAAAAAGAGGAAAGAAAAAGGGAGCAGCGGCGACCGAGGATGGGGGCATGGGGGAGGGGGCATAGTGATGAGGAGGCCGAAGGAGGCTTCGCACTCGACCGAAGGAGGGTCAGAATGATGGTAGTTGTGGGGGGCTGGAGTTTTGTGGGTACCGAAGGTGGGTGGAGGGGGGCTCGTCGAAAGGGTGGTTTGGTTTTGCACCGGGGCCGAAGGAGGATAGAGTATGGGGGGAGGGGTTTCACGGGGGGCTGGCAGAGGGTCGAGGGTGGATGGAGGTTCGCCGAAGGGGGTTCAT
The DNA here is from genome assembly GCA_006176705.1 of Cocos nucifera. Taxonomy (NCBI): domain Eukaryota; kingdom Viridiplantae; phylum Streptophyta; class Magnoliopsida; order Arecales; family Arecaceae; genus Cocos; species Cocos nucifera. The sequence goes on along the minus strand of QRFJ01005918.1, from coordinate 105,706 downwards.
AGGAGGTCGAGGGAGGGTCGGATGGTGGTTCGCCAGAGGGGAGGTTTGCTGGGACGACCGAGGAGGGTTGGATGGGGGGTCGGGGGGGTGGGGTTTCGTGGAGGGCCGAGCGAGGGTGGAGGGGTTTCGTCAGAGGGGGATTTTGTGGAGGGCCGAGGGAGGGTCAGATGGGGGGTTTCGCTAGGGGTCGAGGGAGGGTCGGATGGAGGGGTGGGGGGGCCGGGTGCGGGATGGCAGGTGGCGAGGAGGGGCTACCAGGGATGGGGGGGTGGAGGGGGAGGGGAAGGGAAGGAGGGTGGCGTCGGTTGAGGGGGAAGGAGGGGCGATGTTGGTCGAGGGGAGGAGGGGCGACGCTGGCCAAGGGGAGGAGGGGCGACATCGATCAGAGGGAAGGAGCCTCATCGACGATGAAGAGGAGGGAGAGAGAGAGAGATCGAGCACACATGGATGGGAATGAAAAATTTGAAGATTTTTAATCTAATCTACGGCAGCAGTTATCGAACCGCTGCCATAGATCTATGATAGTGGTTATCCAAAATTACTACCATAGATCTATGGTAGCTGTTCTATAACCACTGTCGTAGGTCTATAGCTGCGATTTTTGATAATCGTTGCCCTAGATTGAAAATATTTTTTTTATTTTTTTTCTAAATATTATATAATTTTAAAATTTAATGTCCATCTTCATTGTTCATTATCTAAATAATTATCATTAGAGTATCATCATAATAGATCGCCTTGATCCGATGGCCCTAGCTTCATCGATCAAAAAAATTTGATTTCGACGATCATGAACGATGATATGATGATCTGATAGATGGAGACCTCCGATAGATCTGAAAATCTACAATGATGATTTTGATGATATTTATAGTATACTGTCAAAGTTTTACTTCAATCGGATGTCATTATCATGATCAATTTAGTAAGGAATGATTTCGACCGTTAAATTAGAAACAAGTGATCAAAGGGTTAAACGGCATCCAATTATAAGATAATCTTTTAGTTAAATAACTTTTATTATAATTTTAAATATTTTATATGGTAATGATAGTAAAATTCAAATTATTTTTGTATAAATTATTTATGTTAAGCAGATATTGCAAAAACACGAGCATAACAATCAATGAAGTTTCAGAATGGTTATCAGGAGACGTATAATTTTAGATCATTTTTCATCTCACAAATTGAATTTTATAATCATCATCATTAAAAAGGAGTAAAATAGTAGCCAAGATCATTTATAAAAAAAATTATCTCATAATTGAACACTGTTTGGTCCTTTGATCACTCGTTTATCATTTAACAGCCGAAACTAATCTATACTAAATTGACCAAGATAACGATATTCGATTGAAGTGAAACTTTGATAGTACACTACAAAAATCATCGAGATCATCATTGTAGGTTTCTGGATTCATTGAATATTTTCATCTATCAGATCATCGCATCGTCATTCATGATCGTCGAAATCAAATTTTTTTGATCGACGAAGCTAAGGCCATCGGATCGAGGCGATCTTTTGCGATGACTCTCTAATGATAATTATTTAGATAATGAACGATGAAGATGGATATTAAATTTTAAAATTATATAATATTTAAAATATATATATATATGATAGCAATTACAATTAACCGCTATCATAAATCAGATTATAGCAGTGGTTCCTACTAACCGCTGCTATAGGTTCGACTTATGGCAGCGGTTATAATAAACTGCTACTATAGAAAGATCTATGGTAGTAGTTTTTTGTAACCGCTGCTATAGGTCCGACCTATGGCAGTGGTTTTCTGTAACCGCTGCTATATGTCGAACCTATAGCAGTGGATATAAAAACTGCTGCCATAGGTCCGACCTATAGCAGTGGTTAAGGAAAACCATTGTCATAAGAGCTATCGCAGTGGTTTTGAAAATCACTGTCATAGTATGCGCTGTCATAGGCTATTTTTGTAGTAGTGAAGTCACCGTGGTAATCTTAGATCGGAGGGATACTTATATCCATCGATCTTAGCTAGCTACTCTTGATAGTAGAGTCCTACATGTTAGATATGTGTGCCCTAGAAGCTAGAATTGACTGAGACTTATAATACATATCTAAGGGCAAAATTATAATTTTGACTATAAATAATAAAATAGATTATTTTCTATCATAATGTATATTTGAAAGCATCTATGATACATTCCTTGAGTTAATGGTAATGATAGTTTATATTTTCAAGAGTTAAAAATTTAAGACATAAATTTTTATTATTAACTCATAAAACGCTCTCGATCATAGGATCATCATGAGGATGGTGATTGATCTAGAAGGTTGGTGTATGATTGCTTCTTTAGAATAAATGAGTCTTGAGTCTATGGTGAAGAGACACCGAAGTGAGAGTACATGTACTTATTAGAGAACGAGAGCACTAAGCGTGACCACCTCAAGCAGTCATGAGGAAGTCTACCTTCTCATCGATGACTAGTTTGAAGCTGCAGTGGTGTATCTGATTCTTTGATCTAAGGTGCATCGATAGTTCACCTTGGGGGTGTTATAGTTTGACTACACCATAACTTGATCTCCTAGCCATTCGAAACCCTGAGGTGTATGTTGGCTATAGCATGTTCATTGTAGGAATTGGATTGCACCGATAGGGGATCTATCTACCTCGGTAGATGAGGAGTAACCTTATGAAAATCATGAGAATCAAGTTCATAAGCCCAAGGCCATGGTAGAGCGAAATAATAGAAAGAGTTTCTATTAGGTTTTTCATATTAGACTTGAATCGAATGATTAATTCATATGATGGAAATTAGGATTTGACGAGATCATCTTAACCCGAATCTGATCAAAGCTCAAGATAGAGGAACTTAATCACATAGATAACTACACCAAGAGGTTTGTTTTCAATTCTGATGGATTGCCATCATATGCTACTAGGTGTCACTGGTGGATTTTGGGAGCAATTAGAATGATATGGATGATCGATCATACTAGTTGTCTAAATCAGAAATGTTCTGATCCATCGAAAGATGTTTCAATGATGTCGATGATAGAGATCGCGACGTATCCCATTACCATACGAAACTGAACCTAACTGGATCACACAAACAAAAGTTTGGATTTGAATATCATCAATTAGACTAACTCAGTTCAATTGTTTTGAATAAAATTGAATTAGGTTCAAAGAAATCGTGCTAGCACAGGATTGAGCCTAATGTTCTCCTTCAATAATCATTAAAGCTTATGTCGACTAAGCCAAATATGTTAAGGCTTACTCAGGAACCTTTACGTGGTCTGACTGGAGCTTGTTCAGGCTAGAAAAGGGTTGTCTTAATTTATGAGATAAATTTGAGACAACACCTGCCATTTTCTTTCACCTGCTAAATCTTGTCTTTTGACTTTAGTCAAATGTTTACCTTTGACACTTAGACATCTGCCCATGTTTCATGCACCCATAGGAGAGAACATGGAGCTTTGTGCCCCTACTAAAAAGTTGAAAGAGAGGGGGCACATGCCTAGGGAGGCATGCGCTCGATGAGGATCATGCCTGGAGTCCCATATAGATGGGACTCCAGGTTGCTTCATGGTTTCAACTTAGGTGGCGCCAAAGAGTCCTGTTTGACTAGTCTTGACACCACCTAAAGAGGTTTATGAGGGACTCTAATCTAATTGGATCAAATTATATCATCCCATCAATCAGATTTAGATCTGATTGCATAAAGAGCCATGATTGGTTGAGATGATGTGGCATTGCATGGCACAGTAGGGTCTATATAAACCCTATCTGTGCCTAGAAGAATGAGTTTCTACCCTTTGCCCATGCCATAAGGCTTCTCTCCCTCCCTATCCATGCCATCTTTAGGTCCTCTCTCTTCTATCCATGTCCAAGAGTTTTTGGGTGCGAGTTTAGTGCGATCCGAGCAAGAGAAAGGCGATAAGAAAGGAAGAAGGTAGCACTGCTGGAAGAGACAACGGTTGATCTTCAAAAGTCATTTTGAGGATCTTCAAGATCAGATCTAGATTTAATTTTTGGAGGATAGATTGAGAAGGAGAAGATCTCTAGATCCTATCCGAGTGGCTACTGGTAGAGGCCAGGTGCTTGCATGGCTACATCCAAAACCTCAGGCAAACATCGGGATCATCATAGGGTAATAGGATTACCCATAACAAAGTATAATTAAATTAGATTTATTTTATTTTATTTTATTTTATTTTATTTTATTGATAAAATTAGATCTAAAAGGTCTCAAATTTGATTTAGATTTAAGAAATTTTTTTTTTAAAATATTCCTCTTGATCCAATCAGATCTGAACGAACCTGACTCGAAAAATAGAATTTTTTTCTTCAACTGGTATCAATGCCAGGTTTCCAAAATTCATTAGATCTAATTTTATTTTAATTTTAATTTGATAATTAGATGATTTTAGATGTCATATGAGATGTAATTAGATCTAAAATCAAAAAATTAGGATTAAATAATTTAGATCTAAGATGTATGAGATGCATGACTAGACTAGGAATAGAATTATTCTATGTATAGTCTAACAAGATCATAATTTTAATTTAATTAATTATAATTTTTAGATCTATTTATTTACTACTTTTTGATATTATAAATATTATAATTAGATATAAAAAATATAAAATAAATTTATTTAATTTTTCCATATGAGATATGATTGATGCATGTTCAAACTAGTTGTAGAATAGATCTACAAAATTATCTTGAATAAATTTAATTTGATATGATCAAATTTAAATTTTATATTTTAGATATTTATGAGATAATTTAGATCTAAAAACATGCATGATATGATATATGAGATGTATGCAAAACATGTTTTTAAGTTAGATCAATTTTTATATGTGATATATGATGTAGACCTAACTAGTTTTGTAGATTCATCATGTTTTTGATTAAGGCGTTCCCCTTGACTGTCCGATCATAAGAACAAAAAAGGATTTAAAGGCCCTCTCCTCCCATTCGATGGGATGTCTTGTGATGTTTAGGGTTGCTGCACGTTCATCCTTAATCAAAACTAAAAAAAAAACTTATTTTTTGCAAAACCCTAGATCCTAAAATCCTAAGATTTTATTTATATATTTTGTTTATGAATTCTAAACTTAATTAAGAATTAAGATTATAAAATATATTAGATCCAAAATTAAGAATTTTTAGATCTAAGATATATTCATAAAATTGGGTTCGGGCTTGGGTAGGTCAATTAGGTCTAGCGGTTGATCAAACTGAATCAAGAGTTGGTTAGATGGGAGTCAGGGTCAAGATCGAGTCACGAGTGATCAATCAAGTTAAGACCTAATTAGGCTCAATGGTTAGAGTCTGGATTGTAGGCTAACCTGATTGGTTCTGGCTCAATAATTTGGTGTCTAAGGTAAGTTTGGCAGATACGATCGACTAGTTTTTAATTGGGAGCTACTCGACTCGAATGCATTCTTGTTGAGTTAATGGCATATCCCTTCCATCGGTCTCACTTACCTGATCATATTTGTCAGCTCAGTCCTGATCTAAGGTGGCTAATAATCTGAGCTAACCCATGTCACTAGGTTAGTCATAATGGTTATGGCTATGTCAAGTCAAGTTTAAAGAGATCTACATCAAATGTTCCTAAGAAAAGATTAAGTCTAAGGTCTTCCACCATTGTAGATATTCGGACCCTTTTCGGGGTTGATTATTCTCGGCTGGTCACAGTGGTTCAGTTGCACTAGAAAGATGCAACCATATCTATTAAGCATTGGATGCTACGGGTTGGAGAATGGATTGGGCTTAATATTCTTGATACGGTGAGAGACTCAATTAGAAATTCAATCTGTGCAAATGGTTGGTCTGACTTAACTAATGAGTAGATTAATATTCTAGGCACGGTGAGATTCATGAATTAGAGACTAAGCTTGGGTGCACCATGATTAAAGAATCATTGGACAAGAGTTGTTCACTCATTGGCTAACCCATCACCAATAACTGTTAGATGAGGTGATGAGTTAGTTGGTGGGACTGCACCACCCACTAGAAATTATTAATCATGAAGATTTTTGCATCTCTACAGAGGGAGTGTAGGGATCCAAAGAAAATAGTGGAAGCTAATTTATTTAAAAATCAAATCTCTAAATAAATTAGTCAAGTCTTAATTACAAAATCTAACTAGAAACTTTGACTCTCTATAAGAAAAAGAAAAATGTCTGCATGCAATCCACTAGCTCGTATCCTGAACACCCATAGATTGACCGGACCCAATTATAAGGATTGGCTCCAAAACTTCAAAATTATTTTGGATTTTGAGAAGTTAACTCATGTATTGGACCAGGATCCCCCCACCTTACTAGCCTATCCGTCCGCTGAATAGAGAGCATCTCTTAACAAATGGATGGATGAAGATAACAAGGTCAGATACTACATATTGGGCTCGATGTCTAACGAACTTCAGTGCCAACATGAAGATATCAAGACTGCCCACCAAATGTTGGCTCACCTGCAATAGTTGTTTGGTGAACAGAGTCACACGGCCAAATATTAGATCACTAAATGACTTTTTAAGGCTAAAATGCATGATAGGCAGTCAGTCCAAGATCATTGTCTACTAATGATCAAGGACTTAGAAGAGCTTAAGAAGCTCAGAGGAAAGTTAGATCAGGATCTACAGAATGATATAATTCTACAATCCTTGACTGATGCATATGGATAATTCATCATGAACTATCATATGTATAAACTTTAGAATACTCTGACCGAACTTATGAATATGCTGGTTACTACTGAGCTTTCTATGAAAGGTTCTAAAGGCTCAGTGCTTGCTATGGAATGGACTTCTTCCAAGAGAAAGTCTTTTGGAAAGAAGAAGAAGTCTATGGAAGGCAGAAGGTGGTTGGTGGAAAGAAAAAGAAGGTAGAGCTATAGAAGAAGGCCACTGACAAAGAAAAGTATTTCCATTGTAATATTGATGGCCACTGAAAGCGGAACTATCCTACATACTTGGCCATCCTAAAAAATAAGAAGACAGATCCTTCTAGAGGTATGCTCATTATTGAATCTAATCTTATGGTTTCTTCTGCATCTAATTGGATGCTTGACTCTAGTTCTAGTGCTCATTTTTGTCCTTCCATGTAGGGTCTTGAGGATAGCAGGAGGTTGAGCGATGGTGAGATGATCCTATGCATTGAAAATAGAGCAAGAATTGTTGCTTTAGCCATGGAAACCTACCCTCTTCGACTACCATCTAGCTTAGATTTAGTACTTAGGGATTGTTATTATGGTACTACCGCAAGCAGGAATTTGTTTTCTGTTTCGTGTTTAGCACAAGAAGGCTATGTAATTAGTTTTCTTAAGAATCATTGTAATATTCTTTATGAAAGAAATAAAATTATAAGTGGTTTCCTCATTAACGATCTCTACCAGTTACATATTGATGTATCTATCTTTAATATGGAGCAAAATGTGAATACCGTAAAATGACCCAGAGATAGTCCAAATAATAGGTATTTATGACATCTAAGGCTAGGTCCTATAGCAAAAGATGGGGTTAACAAATTAGAGAAAATTGGGCTATTGAGTCTGTTGACCTCCGAGCCATATCTAATTTATGAATCATATCTTCATGGCAAAATGACTAAGCTCCCTTTTATAGGACATGGGGAAAAGGCCACGGATCTACTTGCCCTAGTACATACTGATGTGTGCAACCCATTTGATGTATCGGCTAGAGGCAACTTTGATTACTTCATAACCTTTACCGATGATTTATCTCGATATAGGTACGTGTATCTTATGAGACACAAGTTTGAAGCTTTTGAAAAGTTTAAGGAATTCAGACATGAAGTCAAAAAACAAACTAGAAAATCCATTATGGTTCTTCGATCAGATCGAGGAGGTTAATACCTTAGTCAGAAATTTCTAAACTATCTTAAGCAAAATGGCATAGTCTCTCAATGGACTCCACCTAGAACACCTCAACTGAATGGGATTTTAGAATGGAGAAATTGGATCTTATTAGATAAGGTCCGATCCATGATGAGCTTCATAGATCTTTCTGATTTTTTTTAGGAATATAGTCTGTTAATTGCTATATATTTATTAAATAGAATTTTCTCTAAAATAGTTCCTACCACACCATATGAGATATAGCATAGTAAGAAATCAAGTCTGAGTCATCTTAGAATTTAGGGATGTCCAGCTCATGTCAAAAGACAACAAGCAGATAAGTTAGATTATAGGTCCTTTAGAGCTTAATTTATAGAATATCCTAAAGAATCATTAGGATATTATTTCTATATTTTAGAAGATCATAATGTGATTGTGAGTTGGCATGCCATCTTTCTTAAAAAATAGTTTATTCAAGATAGCAGCATTGGAAAGCAGATTAAGCTCAAGAAGAAAGTCTCACAAGAGTAATGAGCTAAGGACCCTATGGAACCAAATTAGGTTGAGCCAATACAATCACTACCTCCTCCCCTCATAGATTGAAAAGGGTTTCCCATCCTCCTGAGAGGAACTTAGGTACTATTTTAGAGGAAGTAGAGAAAATGTTCCTCATAGGTAATAGGGTTCATGGTGATCCCAAAATCTATGATGAGGCGATATCGGATATCAACTTTGAAAAATGGTTAGAGGCAATGAAGTCAGAAATTGACTCGATACACTCAAACCAAGTCTGAACCTTGGTAGATCCACAAGAAGGTATAGTACCTATTGGGTGTAAATGGATCTATAAGAGAAAGATTGGTGTAGATGGAAATATGGAAACATTCAAAGCTAGATTAGTGGTAAAAGATTATAGTCAGCACGAAAGCATTGACTATCAGGATACCTTTTCGTCAGTAGCTATGCTAAAATTTATTCGCACATTGCTTGCTGTTGCAGCTTATTTTGATTATGAAATATGGCAAATGGACGTGAAAATGGTGTTCTTAAATGGATACCTTGAGGAAGATATCTATATGGAACAATCACTAGGTTTCATATTTAGTGATGCTGATCACAAAGTATGCAAGCTGCAAAGGTCTATATATGGACTTAAGCAAGCATCTCAAAGCTGGAATATTCATTTTAATGATGTGATCAAATTATTTAATTTCATCAAAAATGAGGAGGAACCATGTGTTTTCAAAAAGATTTATGGGAGCGTTATTATCTTCCTCATACTTTACATGGATGATATCTTCCTTATTGAAAATGATATTCCCATGTTGACCACAGTTAAAATATGGTTATCTAAAGAATTCTCGATGAAAGACCTAGGAGAAGCATCCTTCATTCTAGGAATCAAAGTCTATAGAGATAGACTGAAGAGAATGCTAGGTCTTTAATAGAAGATGTACATAGAGGAAGTGTTAAAGAGTTTTAGCATGGAAAACTCCAAGAGCGAATTAGTATCTTTCAGACATGGCATTCATCTCTCCAAGAAAATGTATCCCAACACACCAGAGGAGATTGAATGCATGAGCAAGATCCCTTATGCTTCAGCAATGGGGAGTCTCATGTATGCCATGTTATGTACATGATATGATATAGCTCATGCTATGAGTGTCACGAGCAGATATTAGTCGAATCCAGGTGAAGAATACTAGACTTCTATGAAATGTATCCTTAAGTACTTGAGAAGAACTAAGGATATGTTGTTGATTTTTGGTAATGGAGAACTCTAAGTCCAGGGGTATACAGACTCGAATTTTATGATCAATATAGATGATCGAAAGTCGACATCTGAAAGTCTGTTTGTGTGTAATGATGGTGCTATCAGTTGGAAGAGTTCCAAGCGGACAGTGATAGTAGATTCCACTATGGAAGCAAAATACAATGCTGCATCAAAAGCTGTGAAGGAGGCATTCTAGTATAAGAAATTTACCGCAGAGATCGGAGTGATGCCATTGGATGCCATTCCTCTATACTACGATAACAATGGTGCCATATCCCTTGCTAAGAAGCTGAGGTCTCATTAGAAATCTAAGCACATCGGACGGTGATATCATCTCTTTTGCGATTACCTCAAGAAAGGTTATGTTGAGGTCAAGAGAGTCAACTCCGCATACAATGTGGCAAACCCACTTACATAGCTATTGGATCAGCAGAAGATCGAAATCCACCTTAAAAAGATCGGACTTAAAATTCTAGCCAATTGGCTTTTGGTCAAGTGGGAGTTTGTTAGATATGTGTGCCCTAGAAGCTAGAATTGGCTGACACTTATAATACACATCTAAGGGTAAAATTATAATTTTAACTATAAATAATAAAATAAATTTTTTTCTATCATAATGTGTATTTGAAAGCATCTGTGATACATCCCTTGAGTTAATGGTAATGATAGTTCATATTTTCAAGAGTTGAGAATTTAAGACATGAATTTTCATTATTAACTCATAAAATGCTCTCAATCATACGATCATCATGAGGATGGTGACTAATCCGAAAGGTTGGTGTATGATCGCTTTTTTAGGATAGATGAGTCTTAAGTCTATGGTGAAGAGACACCGAAGCGAGAGTATAGGTACTCATTAGAGAATGAGGGCACTAAGTGTGACCACCTTGAACAGTCATAAGAAAGTCTATCTTCTCATCGATGACTGGCTTGAAGCTACAGTGGTGTGTCTGGTTCTTTGACCTGAGGTGCATCGGTAGTTCATCTTGAGGGTGTTATAGTTTGACTATACCATTACTCGATCTCCTAGCCATTCAGAATCTTGAGGTATATGTTGGCTACAGCATATTCATTATAGGAATTAGATTGCACTGATAGGGGATCTATCTACCTCGATAGATGAGGAGCAGCCCTATGAAAATCATGAGAATCAAGTCCATAAGTCCATGGCCATAGTAGAGTGAAATAATAGAAACAGTTTCTATTAGGTTTTTCACATTAGACTTGAATCGAATGATTAATTCATATGATGAAAATTAGGATTTGACGAGCTCACCTTAACCCTAATCCGATCGGAGCTCAAGATACAGGAACTTAATCATACAACTAACTGCACTAAGAGGTTCATTTTCAGTTCTGATGGGTTGCCACTATACGCTGCTAGGTGTCACTGGTGGATTTTGGGAGCAATTAGAATAATATGGATGATCGATCATACTAGTTGTCTAAATCAAAAAAGTTCTGATCCATCAGAAGGTGTTTCAATGATGTCGATGATAGAGATCATGACGTATTCCATTATCATATGGAACTGAACCTAACTGGGTCACACAAACAAGGGTTTGGATCTGGATATCATCAATTGGACTAACCCAGTTCAATTATTTTGAATAAGATTCAATTAGGTTTAAGAAAATCGTGCTTGCACATAATTGAGCCTAATTTTCTTCTTCAACAATCATTAAAGCTTATCTCGACTGAGCCAAATATTTTTCGGCTCTCTTAGAAATCTTTACTTAGTCTGACTGGAGCTTGTCTAGGTCAGAAAAGGGTTGTCTTAATTTATGAGATAAATTTGAGACAACACCTGTCATTTTCTATCACCTGCTAAATCTTGTCTTTTGACTTTGGTCAAATATTGATCTTTGACACTTAGACATTTGCCCATGTGTCATGCACCCATAGGAGAGAACATGGGGCTTTGTCCTCCTGCTAAAAGATAGAAAGGGAGGGGGCGCATGCCTAGGGAGGCATGCACCCCATGAGGATCACGCCGTAGTCCCATACAGATGGAACTCCAGGTTACTTCATGGTTTCAACTTAGGTGGAACCAAAGAGTCCTATTTGACCAATCTTGGTGCCACTTAAGGAGGTTTATGAGGGACTCTAATCTGATTGGATCAGATGATGTCATTCCATCAATCAGATTTAAATCTGATTGCACAAAGGGCAATGATTGGTCAGAATGATGTGGCACTGCATGGTGCAGCAAGGTCTATATAAACCTTGTCTGCACCTAGAAGAATGAGTTTCTACCCTTTGCCCACACCATAAGGCTTCTCTCCCTCCCTCTCCATGCCACCTTTAGGTCCTCTCTTTCCTATCCATGTCCAACAGTTTTTGGGCATGAGTTTGGTGCGATCCGAGCAAGAGAAAGGCGACAGGAAAGGAAGAAGACAACACTGTTGCAAGAGACAACGACTGATCTTCAAAAGCTATTTTGAAGATCTTCAAGATCAGATCCAGATTTGATTTTTGGAGGATAGATTAAGAAGGAGAAGATTTCTAGATCTTTTCTTAGTAGATATCGGTAGAGGCTAGATGCTTGCACGGCTACATCCAGAACCTCAGACAAACATCGGGATCATCATAGGATAATAGGATTACCCATAACAAGATATAATTAAATTAGATTTAATTTATTTTATTTTATTTTATTTCATCAGATCGATAAAATCAGATCTAAAGTGTCTTGGATCTAATTTGGATCTAAGCAAAAAAAAATTTTGAAATATTTCTCTTGATCCAATCACATCTGAACAAACCTGACCCGAGAAACTAAATTTTTTCCTTCACTACATTGGTCATGTTAGTGCAGATGTACTTCTACATCTCACCTATATATCATACTAGTGTCTCCACACCACTTAATTATGAGCACAACCAACGCATATGACATACAGCGACCTACACTCGATAAGTTATCATCCTTATTAATAACTTATTATTTGATCATGAACAATTTAAGAACCATATGATAAATCCTTCTTCATCAATTGAGTGTGGTTCTAGGGACTTTATCATAATTTAGAAGTTCATTTAAGGAAGATAGCTCTTTTATAATGAATAAGCCAAATAAATATTATTGTTTGATAATTCACATACTGATTTCAATCATCTACAACTTAGATGATTGGCTTTAGAACAAATTTTCTAACAACTCTCACTTAGGCTAAAGCCAATCAAAATAATATCAAATACCTATCTTCTACTTGAGTTCATAGAACTCCTTAGTTCCATGGCTTTAGTAAATGGGTCGGTCAAGTTCTCATTTTCTTTCGATCTTCTAAAAGTCGACCTTACCCTGATCAAAATCTAAGATGATAGCGATGCAAAGTATGCTGGTCCTATGGTGCACCTTTGGTTCTTTAGTGATGGCTCCAGTGCTACATTAGAACTGTACCATTGGTGAAGGGTGCCTCTCCCAGCTTGCTAATAAACTATGCCACCACACAACCTACATGACAGTATCATATGCCATAATGTACTCTACATCACTAATAGAATAGGCTACAGTATCCTGCTTGAAACTTTTTTAGCAGATTGCTCCCTTCTTTAGGGTAAATTCATGACTCAACAACACTCTCCTACTGTTGTCTTTATCTGATTAAAATTGGAAGCAAAATATTCCACATGTTTTATGTTAGTTTCTCCATATATGAATCGTTGGATCTTAGTATTTCTCAAATACTTATGGATTGTCTCTATAATCTTCCAGTGATTCTCATCCGGATCAGACTGGTATCTGCTCATTACCTTTAGTGAGTATACCATGTCTGGTCTAGTACATGGAGAAATAAGCTGACAGCTAAACTTTTATTTCTTGTAATGTTGGAATGTCAATACACTTGATCCTTATGGACTCTAATTTGGATTTTATGGCTCCAAGCCACTTCTCAGAGTCAGACCTCTGCATGGCATCCATATAGGTGTTTGGATCCTTGTTGTTCTAGATAGTGCCACTTTAATGGGCTCCAGATTTGATCTAATCAAATCCGATCCTGTAGGTTTACTAAATTATGTCAGTTCTTTCTATCTGTTGAACTTCCTCAAGTTTAAATTTATTGGCATTAGTTCTTTCTCTAAGAAACTCTTTTTTCAGAAAGAATGCTTTACTACTGACAAACATCTTATATTCTTCAGCATGGTAGAACTAATAACCCCTAGTTTTCTTAGGGTACCCTATAAACAAACACCTATGGGACTAGGCTCCAAGTTTATTTGTGTGCAAATATATGATGTAGACCTAACAACCCCAAACCCAAAGGTAAGAGATTCTAGGTCTACACCCGATTCATATCTCATATAGAGTCTTTGCAATAGATTTACTCAGAATAATTTATAGAGTAAAATAAGTAGTCAGTAAAGCATAACCATAAAGTAGGCAGACTAGTAAACCCCATCATGGATGAAACCATGTTTAACAAAGTTCGATTTCTCCTTTCCGATATACTGTGTTTTGGAAGGAGTCCACCGAGAAAGATTCACATTCCCTCTTAGATATATCAAAAATTCATTGAATAAGTATTCGCCTCCTCGATCTGATTGATGAGTTCTAATACCTTTTTCAGTTTGTTTCTCTATTTTATTATAAAATTATTTGAATATTTCAAATAATTCAGGCTAGACGTACCCAAACCTAGATAGGTCATCTACAATTATAATGAAATATTGATATCCTTGATATTATCTAACTTGCATATTTATTAGATGTGTACATTATACTTAATAGGCTGTGTATATATCATTTTCTTATTTTCCACATATTATTATAACATCATTCATAATGATATCGTGATAATCTTCTTTTATTAATAAATAATGATCATCTTTGGCCAAAAGGCCAACAAAGATCACATTCATTATAAATGATGGACAATAGTGACAGTCACTCTAAATGATAAATTTTTGAAAACATGCCCAATAATTCCTAAAGCTAGGACTGAAATAGGATTTTCAACCCTAAAGTTCAAAAATTTCTCATCATTTTTAAATTTTCTACTTACCTAAAATTCTTGCAATAAATTGCATAGGACTATTAGTATCCAATACCTAGGTAGTAAAATCACAAATAGAGAAACTAAAAGGTGTTATCATATAATATCCTTGATAAGCAACTTCTTTCTTTGTTCTCTTATTCAGCCTGTCAAGATCAAGAAAAGCAAGACAATTCTTCTTCCTTTGATCTAACTTCTTATAGTAGAAGCACTCTGCCTGATTCTGATTAGTCCTAGATCTTTTGTTTTAACTGGACTTACAAGTCCCAACATGAACCCTTTCATGCCACTGAACCAAATTTTACTTTAGATACTAATTATTGAAGTTGGATCCCATAAGTCAATCACTTTCTAACAATGAATGGAGTAATAAGGGTTTAGCCTTAATCTGAGAAAAGAGAGCTTATGACCTAATGTATTTGAATTATTTTAAGTCTAGAGACTTGAACTTTA
Organism: Cocos nucifera; assembly: GCA_006176705.1. Lineage (NCBI taxonomy): Eukaryota > Viridiplantae > Streptophyta > Magnoliopsida > Arecales > Arecaceae > Cocos > Cocos nucifera. The sequence continues at coordinate 90,622 of QRFJ01005918.1, read as the reverse complement.
GTCTAAAGATTTTTTCACTATTTTATTTGATTTGATAACCTCTACCTCCAATTGGAAGAATTACTTTAATTTTCTAATAGGTACTAGAATCCACGTAGACTACATATGGGCCTGAGAAAAATTCTAGCTAACTCATGTGCACCTATGGATAGGTTCATAACCAATTATTTTTCTAAATAGTTTTTAGTATTTAGGTTTTGCCCTAGGCTCCTAATCAATAGACTAGGGTCTTCACTGAAAAGATTTGGTTAGGTCCAACCACTAACATGATAGAGTTCGGTGCAACAAACGAATGATGTTCAGGCTCAAGGAAAGCTCTGGCTAACCTGATCACCATTCATACAGTGTGATCTAATCATCATATGATGAATGATAATTTCAATACTTGATGAACATCAGGCATAAGATGCCTCCAATGTCCACCTAGATTATTGGACCCATTATCAAACACCTTAATGAGAGGCATGACTCTGTTATCTCCATAACTTTATTATTTTAAGGATCTAATAATTTAGAGAATTTAATTTAATTTATAATTTAAGAATAGACAAGACATGGATCAAATTGCTTCCACTGACTTCATCAAGTCAAATCCTCCAACTAACTTCTCAAGTCATTAATGAGGACTAGGATCAATATCAGTCCATGGGCACCAATATTAGTCTTACTGATCAAAATTAGTCTCACTAGTTTATCCATGTGATATGGGTTAGCACGAATCAATGAGCAACCTAATCAAAAGCTGATTAATCATATTTGCCAAATAAGTGAGACTGGTGGAAGGGTCCGCCAAAGCTTGCCTTAGACACCATCAAAAATGATCAGATAAGCAGATTGTCAATTAAAAACTATCAATCTGGAATGCCAGACTTACCTTAGACACTAATCAATTAATCAATTTTAATTTGGTCTACCTAAAAACTCAAGCTCGACCACTGAGCCATGATCAGGTCCATTTGTTAGATGTATGGACTTTGATCAATTACAACTATTGAATTGATCTACAAAAAAGAAATGACCTAATCCTAATTAACTATTAATTAGGTTTGATCAATTTCTTAACTTAGTCTATATTTAATCTAACCCTAGGTCTAATCCAGTTAATGACCTGATCAAGCTAACCCTTAACCCTTTAACTCGTGTTTTATAAAATTATCTTAGGATCTTTAAATCATAAATCTAGATCCTAAACAGTCACTTAATTTTCAATTAAGTTCAAGGCTTAAGGGTTGGGGTCTGTGAAGAAAAAACCTATTTTCCTAGCATAGGATCGTTCAGATCTGATTAGGTCTGAAGAAATATTTCAAAAAAAATTTTTAAAATTCTAATCAGATCTAAGACTTCTCAGATCTGATCATAGAGATCTAATATTAAAAGTTAAAAATAAAATTAAATCAAATTTAATTTTAAGTATCTGATTTGGTAATCTAATTATCCTATAATGATTTTATTGATTTTTGAGATTTTGGAAGGAGCAACGCATGTGCTTGGCCTCTACCAGTATCCACTTGGGCAGGATCTGAATGTCTTTTCCTAATGAATATTTTTTTTAAAAATCAAATTTAGATCTTGTTGGTGTAGAATTTGATTGACGTCGGATCGAGCTGAAGTCGAGGAAGATGAGATTGCCGTTGGTGACCTACAAAATAAAGTTTCACCCAGAGTTGGTGGTTGTGACTCCGACAGGATCCTCCGATGATCAAGTCAGCTCTTTTGGCCAACAGAAATAGAGTGCTCAAGCAATAATTCAGCAAAGTTTTGGAAAGGAGAAGAGAGTTTAGAAAAAATGTATCTGGAGGGTTCCTTTTTATAGATGGAGCTTATCATAATCATCCAATAGTGGGCCACTCGGGGTCATGTGGAGTTTGTTACAAAGAGAGGTGTCTGTTGTTGTAATGTGGCCGTTCGATAGTGGGCCACTCGGGATCATGTGGAGTTTGTTACAGGGAGTGGTATCCGTTGTCATGAAGTAGTCGTTCATTAAGATTTAATAGTCAAAGTTTGGAGGAAGCAGATTTTGGATGGTGAAGAGCTTTAACATACATCAATTTCAGAGGAGTTCGAACTTTTGAAGGAAACTTTGACTGAAGAAAAAATTTGGAAGGAGTTCAGCTCTTGGAGAAACTTGACTGAAGAAGAAGCTTGGAAGGAGTTCAGCTCCTGTAGGCATTCATCTAAAGGAGAGATCAGAAAGAAATTTGGCTCCTGGAGGCATCTGACTGAAGGAGAAATTTGGAAGGAGTTTGGCTCCTATAGGAATCTGACTGAAGAAGAGGTGTGGAAGGTGTTCAGCTTTTGGAGGAACTTGACTGAAGGAGAAGATCGAAAAAAATTTAGCTCCTAGAGGAATTCGACTGAAGAAAAAATTCAGAATGAGTTCGGCTCTTAGAGGAACTTGACTGAAGGAGAAATCTAGAAGGAGTTCAGCTCCTGGAGGAATCCAACTGATGAAGAAATTCAAAATGAGTTCGACTCCTAGAGAAACTTGACTGAAGAAAAAATTCGAAAGAAGTTCGACTCCTGGAGGAATCTGGTTGAAGAAGAAGTTTGGAAGGAGTTTGGCTTTTGGAGGAATCCAATTGAAGAAGAAATTCAAAAGGAGTTTGGCTCCTAAAGGAATCCGACTGAAGAAGAAGTCTAGAAGAAGTTTGGATTTTGGAGAAATCGGACTAAAGAAGAAATCCAGAAGGAGTTTGGCTCCTGTAGGAATCTGACTGAAGGAGAGATAAGAAAGGAGTTTGGCTCTTGAAGGAACTTGACTGAAGGAGAAGTCCAAAAGGAGTTCGACTCCTGAAGGAATCCAACTGAAGGAAAAATTTGGAATGAGTTTGGCTCCTGGAAGAACTTGACTGAAGGAGAAATTTGGAAGAAATTTGGCTCCTAGAGGAGTCCGACTGAAGGAGAAGTCCAAAAGGAGATCGACTTCTAGAGGAATCTGACTGAAGAAAAAATTCAGAAGGAGTTTGACTTTTGAAGAAATTTGACTGAAGGAGAGGTCCGAAAGGAGTTCGACTCTTGGAGGAGTCCAACTGAGGGAGAAGTCTGATAGAAGTTTGGCTCCTGAAGGAATTCGATTGAAGGAGAAGTCTGGAAGAAGTTTGGCTCCTGGAGGAATCCGACTGAAGAAGAAGTTTGGAAGGAGTTCGGCTTCTAGAATTCGACTGAAAGAGAAGTTCGAAAGGAGTTTGGCTCCTGGAGAAACTTTATTAAAGAAAAAATCTAGAAGGAGTTCAGCTCCTGGAGGAGCTTGACTAAAGAAGAAATTTGGAAGGAGTTCGGCTTTTGAAGGAGTTCGATCGAAGGAGAAATCTAGAAGGAGTTTGGCTCCTGAAGGAATCCAACTGAAGGACAAATTTGAAATGAGTTTGGCTCCTAGAGGCACTTGACTGAAGAAAAAATCTTGAAGGAGTTTGGCTCCTAGAGGAACTTGATTGAAGAAGAAGTCCGACGGCTCCTAGAGGAACTTGACTGAAGGAGAAGTCCAGAAGGAGTTCAGCTCTTGGGGGAATCTAACTGAAGAAGAAATCCAAAATGAGTTTGGCTCCTAAAGGAGCATGATTGAATGAAAAATATGGAAGGAGTTTGGCTTCTAGAGGAGTCTGATTGAAGGAGAAGTCTAGAAGGAGTTTGGCTACTGGAGGAATCCGACTGAAGGAGAAATCTGGAAGGAGTTCGACTACTGGAGGAATCCGATTAAAGGAGAAGTTCGGAAGGAGTTCGGCCCTTGGAGGAGTCCGACCAAAGGAGAAGTCTGGAAGGAGTTTGGCTCCTGGAGGCACTTGACTGCAGGAGAAATCTTGAAGGTGTTCGGCTCCTAGAAGAACTTGATTGAAGGAAGAGTCTGGAAGGAGTTCGGCTCCTGGAGGAATTCGACTGAAGGAGAAATTTGGAATGAGTTTGGCTCCTGGAGGAACTTGATTGAAGAAGAAATTCGGAAGGAGTTCGGCTCCTAGAGGAGTCCGACTAAAGGAGAAGTCCAGAAGGAGTTCGGCTCCTAAAGGAATTCGACTGAAGGAGAAGTCCGAAAGGAGTTCGGCTTTTAGAGGAATCTGACTGAAGAAGAAATTTAGGAGTTCGACTCCTAGAGGAACTTGACTGAAGGAGAAATCCGAAAGGAGTTTGGCTCCTGGAGGAACTTGACTGAAGGAGAAATTCGAAAGGAGTTCGGCTCCTGGAGGAGCTTGATTGAAGTAGAAATTTGGAAGAAGTTCGGCTCCTAGAGGAATCCGACCAAAGGAGAAGTCCGGAAGGAGTTTAGCTCTTGGAGGCACTTAACTGAAGGAGAAATCTTGAAGGAGTTCAGCTCCTATAAGAATCTGACTGAAGGAGAAATCCATATGAAGTTCGGCTCCTGGAGGAATCCATTTGAAGGAGAAGTCCTAGAGGAGTTCAGCTCTTGGAGGAGTTCGACTGAAGAAGAAGTCTGAGAGGAGTTCGACTAAAGTTCGAAAGGAGTTCGGCTGGGGTTCAATCGTTGGAGGAGTCCAATTGGGTTTGGCCATTGGAGGAGTCCAGTTGGGTTTAGCCATCGGAGGCGTTCGGCTACTCAATGAGTTCGGCCGCTTGAGGGGTTTGGCCGCTTGAGGAAGAATTTTCGATCAAAGCTCCTCCGGGATTACCAGTTGCATTAGGCTAAGCATCAGGTTGGACTTTGACGAGAGCAGAATTTATCCCTAATAATAGTTTCCCTACTTCTGAGTTCGAAATTCGAAGGAAGGGAGTACAAAAAAGACGACTGCCAAAGTTCACTTCCGGGCTCTAGACCAGTTCAGGTTGAAGCTCGGAAAAGATTTTATCTCTAACTAAGGTTGAAGTTGAAATTGAAGGAGATCTTATCTCCTGTTGATGTAGAAGCTTGGGGGAAATCTTATCTCTAGCTGAGGTTGAAGTTAAAGTTGAAGGAGATCTTATCTTCTGTTGACATAGAAGCTCGAGGGAGATCTTATCTTCACCCGAGGTTGAAGTTGAAGTTGAAGAAGATCCTATCTCCTATTTACATAGAAGCTCGAAGGAGATCTTATCTCCAACCGAGGCTAAAGGAGATTTTATCTCCTATTGACGTAGATATCGAAGCTCGGGAGAGATCTTATCTCCAGCCGAGGTTGAAGGAGATCTTATCTCTTTTTGACGTAGAAGCTCGGGAGAGATCTTATCTCTAGCCGAGGTTGAAAGAGATCTTATCTTCTATTATTGTCGGGAATAATGGGGCCATTATCGGAGTCTTTCCTCTCATCTCGTCTGAAATAAATGAGGCCTTCAGCTTTGCTCACATTAGGACAAGATTCTCCTCCTATTTTTAATGGGCTGTGGGGGCACATAAGGATCGTTGTCAGGGCCTCTCCTCCCATCTCGTCTAAAATGAATGAGGCCTTCGATTTTGCTCACATTAGGATGAGGTTCTCCTCTTGTTTCTAACGGCTGTGGGGGCACATAAGGGCCATTGTCAGGGCCTCTCCTCCCATCTCATCTAAAATGAATGAGGCTTTCGACTTTGCTCACGTTAGGATGAGGTTCTCCTCCTATTCCTAACCGGCTATGGGGGCATATAAGGGCCATTGTCAGGGCCTCTCCGCCTATCTCGTCTAAAATGAATAAGGCCTTCAACTTTGCTCACGTTAAGATGAGGTTCTCCTCCTGTTCCTAACATGGTCATTATTGATTGCTTCTTCCCTCTCATCATATAGTTTTTGCACCAAGAGACAATAACATTGAAATGGAGGAGTTTTATCGACGAAAAATTACTGATAGTACATCCTCAGATTTTCTGAATTTCAAGATCGTGTGAGTGTCGTCCCTCTGAGCTTCTTCAGGTGATAAGTTTCAGGCCGAATGACCTTCTCTACTTCATATGGGCCTTTCCAATTTAGGGCAAGCTTCTCCTAGCTTTGAGGCTAAGAGATGGTGGTTTGCCGAAGCACTAAGTCCCCCACTCTGAACATTTTACCTTTAACTTTAGAGTTATAGTATCGGGCCACCCTTCGCTTATAGCACGCCATCTGAACCTAGGCATCCTCTCTTTTTTCTTCTAGCAGATCGAGGTTGACTCTGAGGTTTTGTGAGTTATGCTGCTTATTGAAGGCCACGACCCATGCTGATGGGAGCTTAAGCTCGATTGGGATGACTGCATTCATTCTAAAAGCCAAGGCAAATGGTGTTTTCCCAGTCGGTAGCCTTTGAGTAGTTCGGTACGCCCAGAGGATGTGGTAGAGTTCGTCCACCCAGACCCTCCTTGCTCTATCGAGCCTTGTCTTGATGCCTTGCAGTAGGATCCGGTTGGTCATTTCAGCTTCCCCATTTGCCTGTGGGTGAGCCACTAATGTGAAGTGATGGGAGATATTTAGATCTTTGCAGAACTCGACGAATCTCATCCCAGTGAACTGTCGCCTATTATCTATTATGAGAGTTCAGGACAAATCGAACCGGCAGATGATTGACTTCCAGATGAAGTCCTATACCATGGCCTCAGTAATTTTTGCTAGTGGTTTGGCTTCGATCCATTTGGTGAAGTAGTCGATTGCGATCAGAAGGAACTTCTGTTGCCCAGATGCCATTGGAAAAGGGCCAAGTATATCCATTCCCTACTATGCAAATGACCACGGTGTGCTTAGTGGAGTAAGCTTAAAGGTCGGCTATTTTTGTAGGTTTGCATTCTTCTGACAGCGGTCACATTTCTTGACATACTCCATAGAATCGTGGTATAAGGTCGGCCAATAGTATCCTTGCCGAAATAATTTTTGTGGCAAAGACCTGGCTCCTACATGACTTCCACAAATTTTTTCGTGTACTTCCCATAATGCAAAGTCAGCCACTGAAGGTCGGAGACATCTCAGCAGCAGCAGGAAATACGACCTCTTATACAACTTACCCTTATACAAAACATACTGGAAGGCTTGATTCCTGAGTTTTTGAGCTTCTTTCGGATCATGAGGAAGAACTCCCTCTTTGAGATAAGCAACTAATGGGCCAATCCAGCTCGGCTCAAGCTCTATCTTCATAATGAACTGTGATTCCTCCGAGCTTGGGCTTTTTAGAGTTTCAAAAAATACTTCTTTGGATAGTTCAGTTGGGGCTGAAGGGCTCTTGTATTTTCTGCCCTTGGAATCTATCAAATGCCAAAACTGCCGAAGGCCGAAGTTAAATTCTTTACTTTCTCAAGATATTTCATCATACTTTCCGCCCGTGCTTCATAGTTGCCACTAACTTAGCCGACCACTAACTGAAAATTACTGTAGACTTGAAGCTGATCTATTTTTAACTCTCTTGCTATTTTTAACTCAGTAATCAATGCTTCATATTCAGCCCTATTATTAGTTACAGGAAATCTGAAGCGCAGCGTGTATTCGACGACAACTCCCTCGGGGTTGACTAAGACTAATCCCGCACCTGCTCCAATGGAGTTGGATGAACCATCCATGTACAAGGCCCAAAAACCTTCGAGAAGGTCGGCACTCTCTTCGGGAAGGCTCGATTGCGATAATAGGGTGTTGATCTCATTTTGTTCAAGCTCGACATCATCTGAAATGGTATATTCTATTATAAAATCTATCAATATCTAGGCTTTGATCTATGGTCGAGGTCGATAATTGATGTCGAACTCTATGAGCTCGATTGCCCATTTTACGATTTTTTTGGAAGCATCCATTTGATGAAGGAGTGCTTTTATTGATTGATCCATAAGGACCATTATGGTGTGTCCCTAAAAGTAAGGTCAGAGTCTCTTGGTAGCGATTAGAAGAGAGTAGGTCAATTTCTCTAGCTTAGAGTACCTGGTCTCTACATCCCTCAGGATCCAGCTTATGTAGTAGATTGGTTGCTGCATCTTCGCTTCCTCCTTGATCAGGACTATTGCCAAGGCCGTCGAAGAGATTGCTAGATACAAAAATAACTCTTCACCAGGTTCGGGCTTTGCAGTAATGGGGGTGAGTCGAGGTAGTTTTTGAGCTCCTTAAATGCCCATTGGCACTCCATTGACCAATAGAAGTTCTTTGGTTGCTTGAGAACTTGGAAGAAGGGCATGCATCGCTCGGCCAATCTCGAGATGAAGCAATTTAGGGATGCCACTTTTTCAGTCAAGTGCTGAACTTTTTTGATTGTTCTTGGAGCAATCATCTCCTGAATAGCTAGAATTTTCTCTGGATTTGCTTCAATCCCGCATCTTGACACCATAAAATCTTGAAACTTTCCCGAGGTCACACCAAAGGCGCATTTGGTCGGGTTCAGCTTCATCTTGTGCTTCCTGAGTGCACTAAAGATCTCTTCGAGGTTAGCGAGGTAGTTTATAGAAGCTCGGCTTTTGATGAGCATGTTATCTACATACACCCCCATGTTGCGATTGATCTGCTCTTTGAAAATCTTGTTCACCAGGCATTGGTACGTTGCTCCTACATTCTTGAGCCCAAAGGGTATAATCCTGTAATAGTAAAGACCGCGGTCAGCAACAAAAATAGTTTTCTCCTCATCCTCTGGTGCCATCCATATCTGGTTATAGTTAGAGAAGGCATCCATGAAGGTGAGGAGCTCATGGTCCGAGATTGTATCTACCAGTTGATCAATCCTAGGAAGAGGGTAGCTATTCTTTGGGCAGGCTTTGTTCAGCTTTTTGAAGTCTATACACATCCTCCACTTATTGTTTGTCTTTCTATCGAGGACCACATTTGAGATCCAGATCGGATAGTTAACTTCTTGGATGAATCCAGCTTTGAGGAGCTTGTCTACTTCTTCTATAATTGCTTTCTGCCACTTCAGGGCATGGTTGTGCATCTTCTCTTTTATCGGTCAATACATAGGATCAATGGCTAGCCGATGTTCCATGACCTCGACATCAATTCCTGGCATATCCACTGGGTAGAGGTGAAGATGTCTACATTCTTCCTAAGGAAGGTGACGAGTTGCTCCCGAACCTCATCCTCCAAGTTAGAGTCGATCTGTATAGTGTGCTCCATATTTTCGTCATTCAGGGAGACGATCATAAGATCTTCTATGGGTTCGCCCCATTCTTCAGTCAGATCATCGCGGACATCTAGTCCATCAACAGGATAAGGGTCGGGCTGTTCTTTCTTTCGTAGGGCAATTGAGTAGCAGTGCCTTGCCAGAGCTTGATCTTCCTGGACCTCTCCGATCCCATGACTTATCGAAAACTTCATTTTTAAATAATAAGTTGATACCACTGTCCAAAGTGCATTTAGATCAGGTCGATCGAGAATAGCATTATAGGCAGATGGAGCATTTATGACTAAAAAATTGACCTATGTCTTAGCCAGCTTTGGGCGTTGCCTTGCAGTCACAGCTAAAGTTATTATGCCCTCAACTGGTATGGCATCACCAGTGAAGCCTACCAATGGAGAGTTCATTGGTCCCAAGTGGTTATTGAGTAAGAACATTTTTGAGAAAGCATCATAAAATAATACGTCGATCGAGCTTCCATTATCTACCAAAATGCGACGTACATCTTAGTCGGCAATGTTTAAAAAGATTACAACCACATCATTATGCTAGAGCTGGACTCCTTGAGCATCCTCGTCGATGAAAGTGATGGGCTCTTCAATTCTCTGCCTCTTCACTGGTCCCTTAGATCCATTGGCCTCTTCATGCCGAAGTCTCCCAAAGATAGTGTTGATGCCAAGAGGCGGTCGATCTTCTTGTTGTTCCTCCATCCTTGGTGGTTCAGGCTGCGCCAGCACCCTCGATCAATCTTCCCTTGCTTTAGGCTGGTGTTTAAGGAATCAACCCAACCAGTCTCTCCTGATGAGCTCCTCGATCTCGTCTTGGAGCTGAATGCATTCTTCGATATTGTGACCATGGTCATGATGGTAAAGGCAGTATTTGCTAGGATTGCGCTTGCCGAGATGAGTGCGCTATTAGATATATGTGCCCTAGAAGCCAGAATTGGATGACACTTGTAATACACTTCTAGGGGCAAAATTATAATTTTGACTAAAATCAATAAATGGGTTATTTTCTATCACATATGTGTATTTAGTGTCTGTGATACATCCTTTGAGTTAATGACAATGATAATTCATATTTTTAAGAGTTGAAAATTTAAGACATGAATAATCATTATTAACTCATAAATTGCTCCTGACCATAGGATCATCACGAGGATGGTGATTGATCCGAAAGGTTGGTGTACAATCGCTTCTCTTTAGTAGATGAGTCTTGAGTCTATGGTGTGGAGACACCGGAGCGAGAGTACAGGTACTCGTTAGAGAACGAGGGCACTGAGCGTGACCACCTCGAGTAGTCATTAGGGAGTCTACCTTCTCGTCAATGACTGACTCGATGCTGCAGTAGTGTGTCTGGTTCTTTGACCTGAGGTGCATCGGCAGTTCACCTTGAGGGTGTTATAGTTTGACTACACCATTACTCGGTCTCCTAGCCATATGGAACCCTGAGGTGTATGTTGGCTATAGCATGTTCATTGTAGGAACTGGATTGCATCAAGATGGAATCTATCTACCTCGGTGGTAGAGGAGCAGCCCTATGATAATCATGAGAATCAAGTCCAGAAGCCCATGGCCATGGCAGAGTGAAATAATAGAAAGAGTTTCTATTTAGATTTTCACATTGGACTCGAATCGAATGATTACATCATATGACAGAGACTAGGGTTTGACGAGTTCACCTTAACCCTAATCTGATCGGGGCTCAAGATAGAAGAACTGAATCACACAGGTAGCTGCACCAAGAGGTTCGCATTCAGCTCTGATGGGTTGCCACCATATACTGCTAGGTGTCACTGGTGGATTTTGGGAGCAATTAGAATGATTTAGATGATCGATCATTCTAGCTGTTCGAATCAGAAGAGTTCTGATCCATCGAAAGGAGTTTCGATGATGTCGATGATAGAGATCATGACATATCCCATTACCATACAGAACTGAACCTAACTGGGTCACACAAACAAGGGTTTGAATCTGGTGATCATCAATTGAACTGATCTAGTTCAATTGATCTGAATGAGATTCAATTAGGTTCAAGGAAATCGTGCTAGCACTCGATTGAACCTAACGTTCTTCTTTTGCTATCATAAATAAGTTGTCCTGTCTGAGCCAAAGGAGTTTGTGCTCAATCAGAGGCCTTCATATGGTCTGACTGGAGGTTGTCCAAGTCAGAAAAGGTTGTCTTATTTTGTAAGACATTACCTGCCATTTTTGGTCACCTGCCATTTCTTGTTCTTTGACTTTGGTCAAAAGTCTACCTTTGACTGGTCAAACGTTGACCATTGACACTTTGACTTTTGACCACATGTCATGCACCTATTGGAGAGCTGGTGGGGGCCTGTCCCCCTGCCAGAACCTGGCAAGGAGGAGGGCGCACGCCACCCTAGGCGTGTGCCCAAGTTGGAGGCGCCTAGGAGTCCTTGTTGGACAAGGACTCCATCTCCCTTTTTGGATTCCAATTAGAGTTCTTCTAAGAACCAACTTTGACTGGTCTTAGGCACCCTCTAAGGAGGAATCCAGGGGACTCTATTCCCACCAATCAGATTTAGATCTGATTTCACAAAGGGTTGTGATTGGTTGGGAAGAAGAGGAGTTGGATCACAGTTAGTCTATAAATAAGACCCTGTGCCCAACTCAGATTGTAAGATGATATGATTGAGAATCATAATTCCCACGCCCAAGGCTGCCTCTCCCCTCCTTCCTCCATGCCAAACTCCTTCTCCCTCTCCTCTCCACGTCCAAAAGGAGTTTTGGACTTTGGTTGGTGCGATCCAGATCAAAGAAAGGCGATCAAAAGCAAGAAGGCTGCGCTGCTGCAAAGGACGACTGCTGATCTTCAAAAGGAGTTTTGAAGATCCTCCAGATCAGATCCAGATCTAATTTTTGGAGACATGATAGAGAAGAAGAGGATCTCCAGATCCAGCCCGAGTGGATATCCGGTAGAGGCCAGGCGCTTGCGTGGCTAGATCCAGAACCTTCCGCTGCATACAGGATCATCAACAGGGTAATAGGATTACCCAAATCAGGTAAATTAAATTTGATTTAATTTATCTTATTTTATTTTATTTATTAAAATAATAAGAATTAGATCTAAAATATCCAGATCTGATATAGATCAAAAAAAAAAATTTTTGAAATATATCTCTTGATCTGATCAGATCTGAACGAACCTGGATCCGGGAAAATCAGGATTTCCCTTCAACTGGTATCAGAGCCATGGTTCTAAAAATATTTAGATCTGATTTTAAATTTATTTTAATTAAAAAATAATTAATTTTAGATGTCACATGAGATGTGATCAGATCTGAAAATCAGAAAAAATTAAAATTAAATGATTTGGATCTAAGATTAGAAGATATGCATGACTAGTTCTAGAATAGAATAGTTCTATAGAATAGTCTTGCATGTTTTCAATTTAATTTGATTAAATCATATTTTAGATCTATTTATTTACTATTTTTTGATATTATAATGGTTATAATAACATCTAAAAAATAGCAAATAAAAATTATTTAATTTTAAAACATCATATGAGATATGATTGATGCATGTCTAGACTAGTTGTAGAATAGTTCTACATAATTGTCTAGATTAGAATTTATTTTGATTAGATCAATTTAAATCTAATTTTTTAGATTATTATGAGATAATTTAGATCTGAAAAATATGCATGATTCGATACATGAGATGTATGCAAAATATGCCATGATTAGATCTAATTTGTATATGAGATATATGATATAGATCTGAAAACTATTTTGTAGTATTGAATGTTCCTGATTAAGGCGTTCCTCTTGGCCGTCCGGTCATAAGAATGAAGAAGGGTTTAAAGGCCCTCTCTTCCCATTCGATGGGGTGTTCTTATGATGTGTAGGGGTGCTGCGTGTTCGTCCTTAATCAGAAATCCCAAAACTTACTTTCTGCAAAACCCTAGATCCTGAAACCCTAGGATTTATTGTGCATATTTTGTTTATGAACCCTACTTAATTAAGAAATTAAGTTTATGGAAATATTAATTAGGTCTAAAATTGAGAATTTTAGATCTAAGACATATTCATAATACTGGGTTCGGGCTTGGGTAGCTCAATTAGGTCTAAGCGGTTGATCAAACCGAATCAAGAGTTGGTTAGATGGGATCAACAATGCTTAAATTGACCAGCCTAATAGGATTAAGTCTGGGTCAAGATCGAGTCACGATCAAGCAAGACCTAATTAGGCTCAGAGGTTAGAGTCTGGATTGTAGGCTAACCCAATTGGTTCTGACTCAACAATTTGGTGTCTAAGGTAAGTTTGGCACATACGACCGACTGATTTTTAATTGGAAGCTACTCGACCTGAATGCGTTCTTGTACGAGTTAATGGCATATTCCTTCCACCGGTCTCACTTACCTGGCCATATCTGTTGACACAGTTCTGATCTGAGGTGGTCAATAATCCGAGCTAACCCATGCCACTAGGTTAGTCATAATTGTTATGACTAAGCCAAGTCTAGTTTAATGAGACCTGAATCAATTCTCCCTAAGAAAAGATTAAGTCTGAGGTCTTCCACCATTGTAGATGTGCGGGCCCTTCCCGGGGTTGATTGTTCTCGGCTGGATACAGTGGCTCAGTTGCACCGGGAAGATGCAACCATGTCTATTAGGCATTGGATGCTATGGGCTGGAGGATGAGTTGGGCTCAATATTTCGGATACGGTGAGAGACTCAATTAGGAACCCAGTCTATGCAAATGGTGGGTCTGACTTAACTAAGGAGTGGATCAATATTTCCGGATACGGTGAGATTCATGAATTAGAGACCAAGTTTGGGTGCACCATGATTAGAGAATCATTGAACAAGAGTTGTTCACTCATTGGCTAACCCATCACCAATAACTGTTAGGTGAGGTGATGAGTCAGTTGGTGAGACCGCACCACCCACTAGAAATCATTAATCATGGAGATTTTCGCATCTCTACAGAGGGAGTGTAGGGATCCGAGAAAATAGTGGGAGCTAATTTGTTTAAAAATAAAATTCCTAAATAAATTGGTCAAGTCAAAATTACAATATCTAACTAGAATCTTTGACTCTCTACAGAAAAATGTCTGCGTCCAACCCATTGGCACGTATCCTGGACACACATAGACTGACTGGACCCAATTATAAAGATTGGCTCAGGAACTACAAAATTATTTTGGGTTCTGAGAAGTTAACCCATGTTTTGGACCAGGACCCTCCCACCTTACCAGCCCGTCCATCTATTGAACAGAGAGCATCTCTGGAAAAATGGATAGACGAAGATAATAAGGCCAGATATTACATGTTGGGCTCGATGTCTGATGAGCTCCAGCGCCAACATGAGGATATCGGGACTGCTCGCCAAATGTTGGCTCACCTGCAGGAGATGTTTGGTGAACAGAGTCGCGCAGCCAAATATCAAGTCACGAAATGACTTTTTAAGGCTAAGATGCGTGATGGGCAGTCAGTCCAAGATCACTGTCTGACAATGATCAAGGACATGGAAGAGCTTGAGAAGCTCGGTGTGAAGTTAGACTTGGACCTGCAGAACGATATTATTCTGCAATCCTTGACTGATGCATATGGGCAATTCATCATGAATTACCACATGCATAAACTTCAAAATTCCTTGGCCGAATTAATGAATATGCTGGTTACCGCTGAGCTTTCTATGAAAGGTTCTAAAGGCTCAGTTCTTGCTATGGAACGGACTTCTTCCAAAAGAAAGTCTTATGGAAAGAAAAAGAAGTCTGTGAAAAAGCAGAAAGGTGGAAGGATCAAAGAAGAAGAAGGCAGAGCCGAAGAAAAAGGCCGATGTCAAAGGAAAGTGTTTCCATTGCAACAGCGACGGCCATTGGAAGCGGAACTGCCCTACTTACCTGGCCACCCTGAAGAACAAGAAGGAAGGTCCTTCTGGAGGTATGCTCGTTATTGAGTCTAACCTTACGGTTTCTTCTGCATCCAGTTGGGTGCTTGACTCTGGTTCTAGTGCTCATCTGTGCACTTCCATGCAGGGTCTTGAGGATAGCAGGAGGTTGAGGGATGGAGACATGATCCTACGCATCGGTAATGGAGCAAGAGTTGCTGCAGTAGCCGTGGGAACATACCCTCTTCGATTACCATCTGGTTTAGACTTAGTTTTGAAAGACTGTTATTATGTGCCTGCAGCTAGCAGGAATTTGATTTCTGTTTCATGCTTAGCACAAGAAGGCTATATGTGATTACCTTCTTTAAGGACCATTGTAACATTCTTTATGAAAGAAATAAAATTGCAAATGGTTTCCTTATTAATGGTCTTTATCAGCTACATATTGATGTACCTATTCTAACTATCGAGCAAAACGTGAATGCCAAACGACCTAGGGATAGTCCAAATGATAGATATCTATGGCACCTGAGATTAGGTCATATAGCAGAAGATAGGATCAACAAATTGGAGAAAAATGGGCTATTGAGTCCATTGACTTTCGAGTCATATCCAACTTGTGAATCTTGTCTTCAAGGCAAAATGACTAAACTCCCTTTTGTTGGACATGGGGAAAGGGCCACAGATCTCCTTGCCCTAGTACATACTGATGTGTGCGGCCCATTTGATGTGCCGGCTAGAGGCAATTTTGTCTACTTCATTACCTTTACCGATGATCTGTCTAGGTATGGGTATGTGTATCTTATGAGACACAAGTCTGAAGCTTTTGAAAAGTTCAAAGAATTCAGACATGAAGTAGAAAAACAAACTGAAAAAACCCATTAAGGTTCTTCGATCAGATCGAGGAGGTGAATACCTTAGCCGGGAATTCCTAGACTATCTCAAGGAAAAATGGCATAGTCTCTCAATGGACTCCACCAGGAACACCTCAACTCAACGGGGTTTCAGAATGGAGAAATCGGACTCTATTGGATATGGTTCGATCCATGATGAGCTTCACAGACCTCCCTGATTTTCTTTGGGGACACTCATTGTTAACTTCAATTTATCTACTGAATAGGGTTCCCTCTAAAACCGTTCCTACCACACCGTATGAGATATGGCACGGTAAGAAACCAAGTCTGAGTCATCTCAGAATTTGGGGTTGTCCGGCTCATGTCAAAAGACAACAAGCGGACAAGTTAGAGTTTAGGTCCTTTAGAGCTCGATTCATAGGATATCCTAAAGAGTCATTAGGATACTATTTCTACATTCCAGAAGACCACAATGTGATTGTGAGTCGACATGCCATCTTTCTTGAAAAATAGTTTATTCAAGATAGCGGCATTGGAAAAGCAGATCAAGCTTGATGAGAAAGTCTCACAAGTGGAACGAGCTAAGGACCAATTGGAACCAAATCAGGTTGAGCCAATAAGAACACTACCTCCTCCACCTCGTAGATCGGAAAGAGTTTTCCATCCCCCTGAAAGATACTTAGGTATTATTTCAGAGGAAGTAGAGGAAAATGTTCCTCGTAGGTAATGGTGCTCATGGTGATGATCCCAAAACCTACAACGAGGCGATATCAGATATCGACTCCGAGAAATGGCTAGAGGCAATGCAGTCAGAAATTGACTCGATGCACTCAAACCAAGTCTGGACCTTGGTAGATCCACCAGAAGGTATAGTACCTATTGGGTGTAAATGGATCTTCAAGAGAAAGATTGGTGCAGATGGGAATGTGGAGACATTCAAGGCTAGACTAGTGGCAAAAGGTTATAGTCAACGCGAAGGCATTGACTATCAGGATACCTTTTCCCCAGTGGCTATGCTAAAATCCATCCGCACATTGCTTGCCGTTGCAGCCTATTTCGATTATGAAATATGGCAAATGGACGTGAAAACGGCATTCTTAAATGGATATCTTGAGGAAGATATCTATATGGAACAGCCGCTAGGTTTCACATCCAGTGATACTGATCACAAGGTTTGCAAGCTGCAAAGGTCCATATATGGACTTAAGCAAGCATCTCGGAGCTGGAACACTCGTTTCAATGATGTGATCAAAAAGTTTGGTTTCATCAAAAATGAAGAGGAACCATGTGTTTTCAAAAAGGTCAGTGGGAGCGCTGTTGTCTTCCTCGTATTGTACGTGGATGACATCCTCCTTATTGGGAATGATATTCCCATGTTGACATCAGTCAAAATATGGTTGTCCAAGGAATTCTCCATGAAAGACCTAGGTGAAGCATCCTTTATTCTAGGAATTAAGGTCTATAGGGATAGACCGAATAGGATGCTAGGACTTTCACAGAAGATGTACATAGAGGAAGTACTAAAGAGGTTTAGTATGGAAAACTCTAAGAGGGGATTAATACCCTTCAGACATGGTATTCATCTTTCCAAGAAGATGTGCCCTAGCACACCTGAGGAAATAGAACGCATGAGCAAGATCCCTTATGCTTCTGCAATAGGGAGCCTCATGTATGCCATGCTATGTACACGACCTGATATAGCCCATGCTGTGAGTGTCACAAGCAGATATCAGTCAAATCCAGGTGAAGAACACTGGACTTCTGTGAAATGTATCCTTAAGTACTTGAGAAGAACTAAGGATATGATGTTGGTCTTTGGTAATGGAGAACTCCAAGTCCAGGGATACACAGACTCGGATTTCATGTCCGATATAGATGATCGAAAGTCGACATCTGGAGTCTGTTTGTGTGCAATGGTGGTGCTGTCAGCTGGAAGAGTTCCAAGCAAACTGTGATAGCAGATTCCACCATGGAAGCAGAATATATCGCTGCATCAGAGGCTGCGAAGGAAGCATTCTGGTACAAGAAGTTTGCTGCAGAAATTGGAGTAATGCCATCAGATGCCATTCCTCTATACTGCGACAACAATGGCGCCATAGCCCTTGCTAAGGAGCCGAGGTCTCACCAGAAATCCAAGCACATTGAGCGGCGATACCACCTCATCCGCGATTACCTCGAGAAGGGTTACGTCGAGGTCAAGAGAGTCAACTCCACAGATAATGTGGCAGACCCACTTACAAAGCCGTTGGGCCAGCAGAAGATCGAAGCCCACCTTGAGAAGATGGGACTTAGACTTGTAGCCAATTGGCTTTAGGACAAGTGGGAGATTGTTAGATATATGTGCCCTAGAAGCCAGAATTGGCTGACACTTGTAATACACTTCTAGGGGCAAAATTATAATTTTGACTAAAATCAATAAAATGGGTTATTTTCTATCACATATGTGTATTTAGTGTCTGTGATACATCCTTTGAGTTAATGGTAATGATAATTCATATTTTCAAGAGTTGAAAATTTAAGACATGAATAATCATTATTAACTCATAAAATGCTCCCGACCATAGGATCATCACGAGGATGGTGATTGATCCGGAAGGTTGGTGTACAATCGCTTCTCTTTAGTAGATGAGTCTTGAGTCTACGGTGTGGAGACACCGGAGCGAGAGTACAGGTACTCGTTAGAGAACGAGGGCACTGAGCGTGACCACCTCGAGTAGTCATTAGGAAGTCTACCTTCTCGTCAATGACTGACTCGATGCTGCAGTAGTGTGTCTGGTTCTTTGACCTGAGGTGCATCGGCAGTTCACCTTGAGGGTGTTATAGTTTGACTACACCATTACTCGGTCTCCTAGCCATATGGAACCCTGAGGTGTATGTTGGCTATAGCATGTTCATTGTAGGAACTGGATTGCATCAAGATGGAATCTATCTACCTCGGTGGTAGAGGAGCAGCCCTATGATGATCATGAGAATCAAGTCCAGAAGCCCATGGCCATGGCAGAGTGAAATAATAGAAAGAGTTTCTATTTAGATTTTCACATTGGACTCGAATCGAATGATTACATCATATGACAGAGACTAGGGTTTGACGAGTTCACCTTAACCCTAATCTGATCGGGGCTCAAGATAGAAGAACTTAATCACACAGGTAGCTGCACCAAGAGGTTCGCATTCAGCTCTGATGGGTTGCCACCATATACTGCTAGGTGTCACTGGTGGATTTTGGGAGCAATTAGAATGATTTAGATGATCGATCATTCTAGCTGTTCGAATCAGAAGAGTTCTGATCCATCGAAAGGAGTTTCGATGATGTCGATGATAGAGATCATGACATATCCCATTACCATACAGAACTGAACCTAACTGGGTCACACAAACAAGGGTTTGAATCTGGTGATCATCAATTGAACTGATCTAGTTCAATTGATCTGAATGAGATTCAATTAGGTTCAAGGAAAATCGTGCTAGCACTCGATTGAACCTAACGTTCTTCTTTTACTATCATAAATAAGTTGTCCTGTCTGAGCCAAAGGAGTTTGTGCTCAATCAGAGGCCTTCATATGGTCTGACTGGAGGTTGTCCAAGTCAGAAAAGGTTGTCTTATTTTGTAAGACATTACCTGCCATTTTTGGTCACCTGCCATTTCTTGTTCTTTGACTTTGGTCAAAAGTCTACCTTTGACTGGTCAAATGTTGACCATTGACACTTTGACTTTTGACCACATGTCATGCACCTATTGGAGAGCTGGTGGGGGCCTGTCCCCCTGCCAGAACCTAGGCAAGGAGGAGGGCGCACGCCACCCTAGGCGTGTGCCCAAGTTGGAGGCGCCTAGGAGTCCTTGTTGGACAAGGACTCCATCTCCTTTTTGGATTCCAATTAGAGTTCTTCCTAAGAACCAACTTTGACTGGTCTTAGGCGCCCTCTAAGGAGGAATCCAGGGGACTCTATTCCCACCAATCAGATTTAGATCTGATTTCACAAAGGGTTGTGATTGGTTGGGAAGAAGAGGAGTTGGATCACAGCTTAGTCTATAAATAAGACCCTGCGCCCAACTCAGATTGTAAATGAATGATTAAGAATCATAATTCCCATGCCCCAAGGCTGCCTCTCCCCTCTTCCTCCATGCCAAACCTCCTTCTCCCTCTCCTCTCCACGTCCAAAAGGGTTTTGGACTTTGGTTGGTGCGATCCAGATCAAAGAAAGGCGATCAAAAGCAAGAAGGCTGCGCTGCTGCAAAGGACGACTGCTGATCTTCAAAAGGAGTTTTGAAGATCCTCCAGATCAGATCCAGATCTGATTTTTGGAGATGTGATAAAGAAGAAGATGATCTCTAGATCCAGCTCGAGTGGATATCGGTAGAGGCCAGGCGCTTGCGTGGCTAGATCCAGAACCTTCCGCTGCATACAGGATCATCAACATGGTAGTAAGATTACCCAAATCTGGTAAATTAAATTTGATTTAATTTATCCTTATTTATTTTATTTATTAAAATAATAAGAATCAGATCTGAGATATCTCAGATCTGATATAGATCAAAGAGAAAAATTTTAAAATATATCTCTTGATCTGATCAGATCTGAATGAACCTAGATCGAAAAATCAGGATTTTCCTTCATACGCATCCTTACAGGCCTCGATAGTTGCTCCTTGATCTCCATCAATACTTGCATTTTTGGAGCATTGAGAGGAGCATAGTTATGAAATCTTCAAAGGGGAGAACCCCACCGCGTCCTTCTGTTGGGGCTTCCTTGCCTCCGAGCCTGGGGAGGAGTTCGAGCTCGCTTGCACTCAGAGGGAGTTCGGAAGAGCGGCTGAGCTTCACTCGGCTTTCCTTCCTCAATGGGCCTACCCAACTCGCTGATTTGCCGCTCTCCAAGAGCTTCATTGTCCTTGCCCTTGAAGGCCTCTTCAGCTTGGGCATAACCTTCAGTCCAAGCTAGAATATCGGCAAAGTTCCTTGGGTACTTCTTTTTTAGGGAGAACAGTAAATCATTCTTCTGAAGGCCTCCCTTAAGTGCGGCCATTACATACGACTGGTCTAAGTTTCAGACCTCCAGTGCAGCTGCATTAAATCGGATGACATAAGCCTGGATGGATTTTCCCTTCTTCTGCTTGATGTTCATCAAAAAATCTGAACCTCGATGGAAACATCGGCTGCTAATGAAATAAGCCACAAACTGATGGCTTATCTGATCAAAGAAAAAGATGGTACTCGACTTAAGGATTCAGTACCAATTTTTGGCAGCTACCTTGAGGGTGGATGGAAAAGTCTACCATAAAATGGCGTCTAGCATGTCGTAGAGCAGCATCATCATCCAAAAAGTCTCCAGATGGTCGATCGGATCAGTGGTTCCATCATAACTCTCAAACTGAGGGAGCTTGAAGTTCAGTAGGATCAGTTCCTACATAATCTTCTAAAAAAAAAAAGGATTAGTGCAAATATCGTTACCATGGGTGGAGAAAGCATGATGGAGTTCTTTGATTTGTCGACTCATTTTCTGATGCTTTTGATCAAGGACATCTTCACGGTCGTTGATCTCTAGAGTTTTTTGGTTGAGAGGATGTGAAGCCTCCCCCTAGGTTGAATCATGGTCCAAGCAAGGGTCCTGCATCCTTTGCTTCCCCTTTTCAGAGATCAGAGGTCGGGTAGCCCAAGTAGACCATCCCCAGACTAGATCATGGGGCTTTGGAGAAGCCTACTCCGATCGAATCAGTGTCGAGGTCTGTTGATGTATGGCCTGCACTGCCTCCGTGGGACCACGAATCTGCTGAACCAGCAAGTTAAACTACTCCACTTCCACCATGGCTATAGGCAAAGCCTGAGTTACCCGAGCTGGAGCGAGAGCGGATAGGTCTGGAAAGAATCTAGCTATAAAGGCTGTTGATCATTAGGTCGAAGCTTTCTTGAGAGGCATTCTTTCTCGAAAAAGAACTCTAGAGAGGAAGAAGAGAGATCACTACCGAGCACTCCTTTTAGAATAAGGAAACCTCAAAAATAGAGGGCCCTTTCTCTAGCACTAATTCTGTTAGTGCAGAATCTGGTTGACGCTGGATTGAGCTAGAGTTGAGGAAGATGAGGTCACCACTGGTGACCTACAAAATAAAGTTCCACCTAGAGTCGCTGGTGGTGGCTCTGTAGGATCCTCCGACGATCAAGTTAGCTCTTCTGACCAATAGAAATGGAGTGCTCAGGCAAGAATTCAGCAGAATTTTAGGAACAAGAAGAGAGCTTAAAGAAAATATATCTAGAGGATCCCTTTTTATAGACGGAGCTTGTCATAACCATCCGGTAGTAGATCGCTCGGAGCCATGTGGAGTTTGTTACAGAGAGAGGTGTCCATTACTATGATGTGGCCGTTCGGTAGTGGGCCGCTTGGGGCCACGTAGAGTTTGTTATGGAGAGTGATGTCCATTGCTATGAAGTAGCCATTCGTTGAGATTTAATAGTCGAAGTTTGGAGAAAGCAGATGTTGGATGGTGAAGAGCTTTGACATACATCAATTTCAGAGGAGTTTAGACTCCTAAAGGAAACTTTGACTGAAGAAAAAATTTGGAAGGAGTTCGACTCATGGAGGAACTTGATTGAAGGAGAAGTTTGAAAGGAGTTCAGCTCCTGTAGGCATTCGACTAAAGGAGAGATCTAGAAAGAGTTTGGCTCCTAAAGGTATCTGACTGAAAGAAAATTTTGAAAGAAGTTTGGCTTCTATAGGAATCCGACTGAAGGAGAGGTCCAAAAGGAGTCTGACTCCTGAAGAAACTTGACTGAAGGAGAAGTCCAGAAGGAGTTTGACTTCTGAAGGAATCTAATTGAAGCACAAATCTAGAATGAGTTTGGCTCCTGGAGGAACTTGACTGAAGGAGAAATTCGGAAGGAGTTTGGCTCCTGGGAAAATTCGACTAAAGGAGAAATTTGGAATGAGTTCGGCTCTTGAAAGAACTTGACTAAAAGAAAAATTCAAAGGAAGTTCGACTCTTGGAGGAGTCCAACTGAAGGAGAAGTTGGAAAGGAGTTCGACTTCTGGAGATATCCAACTGAAGAAAAAATTTGGAAGAAGTTTGGCTCCTGGAGGAATTCGACTGAAGGAGAAGTTCGGAAAAAGTTTGACTTCTAGAGGAATCCGACTGAAGGAGAAATCTGAAAGGAGTTTGGCTCCTATAGAAATCTGACTGAAGGAGAGCTTTAGAAGAAGTTTGGCTTATGGAGGAACTTGACTAAAGAAAAAGTTCGAAAGGAGTTTAGCTCCTAGAGGAATCCGACTGAAGGAAAAATTTGGAATGAGTGCGGCCCTTGGAGGAATCCAATTAAAGGAGAAATTTAGAATGAGTTTGGCTTCTAGAGGAACTTGACTGAAAAAAAAATCTAGAATGAGTTCGGCTTTTGGAGAAACTTGACTGAAGGAGAAATCCAAAAGAAGTTTGGCTCCTAGAGGAGTCCGACTGAATGAGATCTTTAGAAGGAGTTTGGCTTTTGAAGGAATCTAATTGAAGGAAAAATTCGGAAGGAGTTCGGCTCCTGGAGGAATTCGACTGAAGGAGAGGTTTAAAAAGAGTTTGGCTCTTGGAGGAACTTGACTGAAGGAGAAGTCTGGAAGGAGTTTGACTCTTGGAGGAGTCCGACTGAAAGAGAAGTCTAGAAGAAGTTCGGCTCCTGGAGGAATCTAACTGAAGGAGAAGCCCAGAAGGAGTTTGGCTTCTAGAGGAACTTGACTGAAGGAAAAATTCAGAAGGAGTTTGGCTCCTGGAGGAGCTTGACTAAAGGAGCAATCCAGAAGGAGTTTGACTCTTTGAGAAATCCGACTGAAGGAGAAATCCAAAAGGAGTTCGGCTCTTAGAGAAATTCGATTGAAAGAGAAATCCGAAATGAGTTTGGCTCCTGGAGCCACTTGACTGAAGGAGAAATCTTGATGGAGTTCGGCTCCTAGAGGAACTTGACTGAAGAAGAAGTTCAGAAGGAGTTCGGCTCCTAGAGGAACATGACTGAAGGAAAAGTCCAAAAGGAGTTTGGCTCCTGAAGGAATCCAACTGAAGGAGAAATTCAAAATGAATTTGGCTCCTGGAGGAACTTGACTGAAGGAGAAATTCGGAAGGATTTTGGCTCCTGAAGGAGTCCGACTGAACGAAACGTTTGGAAGGAGTTTGGCTCTTAGAGAAATCTGACTGAAGGAGATGTTCGAAAGGAGTTCAGCTTCTGGAGGAACCCGACTGAAAAAGAAATTCAGAAAGAGTTCGGCTCTTGGAGGAACTTAACTGAAGGAGAAATTTGGAAGAAGTTTGGCTCCTGAAGGAGCTTGACTGAAGGAAAAAACATGAAGGAGTTCAGCTCTTGAAGGAGTTCGACCGAAGAAGAAGTTCGAAAAGAGTTCGGCTCCTGGAGGCACTTGATTAAAGGAGAAATCTTGAAGGAGTTTTGCTTCTAGAGGAACTAGACTGAAGGAGAAGTCCGGAAGGAGTTTGGCTCCTGGAGGAATCTAATTGAAGGAGAAATTCGAAATGAGTTCGACTCCTGGAGGAACTTGACTGAAGGAGAAATCCGAAAGGAGTTTGGCTCCTGGAGGAGTCCGACTGAAGGAGAAGTCCAAAAGGAGTTCGACTTTTAGAGGAATATGACTGAATGAGAAATCTAGAAGGAGTTCAGCTTTTGGAGGAATCTGACTGAAGGAGAAATTCGGAAGAAGTTTGGCTCCTAGAGGAACTTGACTAAAGGAAAAATTTGAAAGGAGTTCAGCTTCTAGAGGAGTCCGATCAAAGGAGAAGTTTGGAAGGAGTTCGGCTTCTGGAGGCACTTGACTGAAGGAGAAATCTTGAAGGAGTTTGGCTCCTATAGGAGTCCGACTGAAGGAAAAATCTGTATGAAGTTCGGCTCCTAGAGGAATCCGACTGAAGAAAAAATCTAGAAGGAGTTCGGCTTTGGAGGAGTCCAACTGAAGAAGTAGTCTAAGAGGAGTTCGGCTGAAGTCCAAAAGGAGTTCAGCTGGGGTTCGACCGTTGAAGGAGTCCAGTTGGGTTTGGCCATTGGAGGAGTCCGGTTGGATTTGGCCGTCGGAGGAGTTCGGCTACTGAATGAGTTCAGTCGCTTGAGGGGTTCTGCCGCTGGAGAGAGAATTTTTGATCGAAGCTTCTCCGAGATTACCAATTGCATTAGGCTAAGCATCAGGCTGGACTTTGGCGGGAGCGGAATTTATCCCCAATAGATCTGATTTGAAAAGTCTTCAAAATGACTTTTGAGGGTAGCCTGTTCATCTCACGAATACCATCGCATAGATGCTGAATCTTATGCCAAAAATCTTAGATCTTCAACTCAGATTTATGCCTAACTTTTTAAGCATGTAGAAGAGAGGGAGAGAGAGGATAGAAGGGGTGTGGATATCAGAGGGAAGGCTTTTTTGGGTGAGGAAAAAATAAATTACGTTGAGAAAATTTTGTGAGAAGAGTTCTTATACTAGACATAGCACCATAAAGAGTCTCTTTTTGAACAAAAACCATATTAATTTGACCATTAAGACTCCTAGACCTGATCTCCATGAAAAACCCCAGATCCCATTTGATTTTGATGCCAAAAATCCATCTAGAAGGTGGCAGCATGAAAGGATAAGGAAGAGTCCATGTGTGTCTAGCACTCTTTCCTCAAGAGTTTGATCCAAATCAAACTCTATCAAAATCCAGTTTAGGCACCCAAAGTACAACTCATGCCCTATCACATATCCAAAAATTAGAGCAAAATGCTTTCTAGAGAAATTTTTAAAATTCTCTGATCATGTACCCTCAATTCTCTCAATTGGATCAATTATTGACCCTAGTCCAATTGCACTAGGAATGAATTTAATTTTCATAATTAATCTGATCTGGACTTATTCCAGTCAGATGAAAATAAACTCATTCAAGATACAAAAATGAGTCAAATCAAATTCGACTCGATTGCGATGGATCAGAAAGATTACAAAAGGAGAAAGTCAGGCTCAATCATGTGCTAGCACGATTACTGATAAGTACAATAAATTCACCAATAAAAGTATTAATTTATTAATTAATTTATATTAATTTTTAAGAATTATTAATCAATTTATATATAATTTTTGAGAAATTCATATTTTTATTAATTTAAAAATTAATTTTTAAAAAAAATAAAAATTAAAAAATAAAATTTTATTATCAATAGCAGCTCATTTTTTTGATTACAACGAGATAAATTTCGAGTAAAACGGAGCTAAAACAGAAAAGATATGAATTTCTAAAGAAATAAAATAAAAAAAATAAAAATAAAAAAAATAAAAAATAAAAAAATAAAAATAACATATGGCTCAAGCCGCCATGCCGCATCAGACGGCGCGTCCAGATGCGCCGAGCCAAGCCGACCAAGCTGGCGCGCCAAGCCATCCAAGCTAGCCGACTCAAGCCCAGAAGCCGTCAGCCGGTCTACAGCACAGTGTAGACTGCCAGCTCAGCAGACATCGGCAAATCAGAGTCTACCATGTGGTAGACCTAGACCCCTAAAGGGTTTATAGGAAATTCATCATGGCTCATAGGGCATTTTGGTCTTTTCATCTATCAATAAAAGGCGCTGATTGGTTGCGGTGCACGATATGGCCGATCCACACGGTCCATGGGAACAGTAAATGCACGATCGTGTAGTGGTGTTGTTTGCGGTCAAGATCGGATGGTCAGCATTTTTTTCGATTGTCGATTCCACTTTGATTACCATCGGACGGTAGCGCTTGATTCCAGCTTCGATCCGACAGTCCAGAACGCTTCCGACGGTGATCAGGACTCCTGAAGCACGATTTGCGGTCAGATTTCCTCCATCAAGCGCGATCCAATGGTCAGAAATTAATCCAACCTGATCTGGGCTCCGATTTTAATGATTTTTAGACCGTTGGATTTCTATTGAATGGCTAGATTTCATCAGACTTACCAGAGTCATATCAGAGTTGTTTTTATTCAAATTTTATTCAGATTTTGACGATTACAAAGGCAATTAGTCCCACATTGCCTTTAGAAATAAATATCCAACCCTCCTAGCTCTATAAAATGGATCCTAAGCCTCTAAGAAAGGGGAGATCGGGTGAAAGAGAAGCTAAGGTACAGGGTGGAAGCCAAGCTCTGGGTTAAAGGTTGCTTCAAAGCTGCAGTGCTGAGAAGAAGAGCCGATCTTCTACGCCATCTCCACGCCTACGCTGATCTGCAATCTCCTTCTAGTTTCTTCTTTCTTTTTCTTTCATTTTTTGTATTAAAATTCTGAATTTTCTTTAATTTCTTGTATTTAAATTCTGCATTTGAGTTTTAAATTTAATAAAGAAAGTTTCATTGTTCTTTTCAATTCTAGCTCTTTAAATTAATTATTTTTTTATTACTTTTTAATTTTATTGCAAGTAGTTGCTAAGATCTAAATAGTAGATCTTAGTACCAAATTTATTTTTACATAATTTTACTTTTATTTATAAATCTATTTTTCAACTTTAATTTTTAAAAACTCTTCTTTTCTTTTCTTTAAAAAAAATTATAATAATAAAAAAAGTAATAATAAAAAAATTAAAGATTTTAGAAATAAATCATTGCCTCTCTGTGGATTTGATCCGACTCACCACTCTCTTTATAATTTTTAATTAATTTAAAAAGTAAAAAGTCAGATTTAAACTAGTAAACACAGTGTCTTAAAGACAGCATCGTATTCCTATCAAGTTTTTGGCACCATTACCGAGGAATATTTTTGATTTTTTATTTTGATTTCTTTGATTTATTAAAAATAATTTCGACAAATGCACCAAGTATTTGGTGCCATTGTCGGGGAGGCATAAAAATTAAAATTTTCTTATTTCTCTGATTTTTTTACTGCCTACTAATTATTTTTCTTATTTATTTTGCAGAAAAATAGAAAAAAAAAAGAACAAGGAAGATTAGGGCACGAACAAAACTCTCAATCCTATTCAGTGGGATCATTCCTAAATCCTAAATCTTTTTTCTTATTTTTAATATTTGCTTTATTTTTTTTAAATTAATTAAAAATCTCATCACAAGATTAGAAATCCTAATTATTTAGAGCATCCATCATATTAGTTTTTATTCTTATTTTTTTTGGTGATTGCTGGAGACAAGGTAAGACTTTTAGAATTTAATTAGTTGAATGCATCTAGTTTAAATTGTATAGAACTCTTTGATTGGAAATTTTTTTTTTTCTTCTTTTGCATATTTCATATTAAACCAAATTAAGGGCACAACCCATTAAACAAGATAAGGTGGGGATTTGATCACCCTTCCTTGGCCCACAAACAAACAACCAACCAGCATCCTACATTAACCCAAACCCTAACTCTTAAAATCAATTAGACATTAACCCTTAAGGATATTCGAGCTCAATAGGACAAGAAACCCTAAGAGTTGAACCAAGTTAGGGTTAATCAATTTGACTGGTGTCTAGGAAAGTGATTCAGGGATGATTGGGTCCGAAGGAAGGTGGTTACTTAATTGGTTCGATTCGCTTACCTGGCCAAGCACAATTGGTGTCCAAGGCAAGCAACAGGGGGACTCCCACCAACCTTATACTTACCTGGCCAGTTGATTGGCTAATCCTTTACTTGGAGGGCTCGAAGGAGATCTTGGCAGTTAGGAGCTATCTAGATCTAGGATAACCCTTAGTTAGGATTGATTGCCTAACTTGTTTGCTAAATAACATCAAACATAAACCACATATTAACTCTTCTCTCTATCATCTCCAGATAGAGAGAAGAGTTAATATGTATAAATAAATAAATAAATTAATTAAAAAAAATATATAAAATAATAATAATAAAAAAATATATATGTTGGGGATAAACCCTGCTCCTGCCAAAGTCTAGTTCGATGCTCAGCCCGATGCGACTAGTGGCTGCAGAAGAGATTCCGCGGATGGGCTTCAACCGAACTGCCAAGCGATCGAGCTCCTTAAACTCCTAGTGACAGGACCGAACCCTCCCTCGGTCGGGCCTCAAGCGGTCGCCTCCTCGGCCGAACTCCTCAAGCGGTCGCCTCCTTGGCCGAACTCAAGCGGTCGCCCCCTCGATCGAACTCCTACATCCGGCCGAACTTCTCAGCGATCGGACCTCAACCGAAGTCCTTCAAACCGACCGAACTCTTAAGCGGCCGAGCTTCATACTCCCAGTGGCCGAACTCCTCAACCGACCATTCTTTCGATCGGTCGAGCTCCTTCGGACAACCAGCGCCCGAACTCCTCAACAGTCGGCAGCGGGTCGAACTACTTAGCTGCCGAACTACTTCTGATTACTCAATTGCCGAGCTTCGATCAGACTCCTGCAAAAGCTGAATTATCTCTGCGTCATTACAGTCAGGCGCCTGCAGGAGCCGAACACCCCCCAAAGCTTCCTCTCGAGCCGAGCTTCTAAGGAAGCTGGACTCTTTACGGAACCCTCCAGCGATCGGGCTTATACGGAAGTCAGACTCCACGTGGATTTCTCCAACGATCGAGCTTCTAAGGAAGCCGGGCTCCCTACAGACTTCTTCAGTGGACGAGCTTCTCAATGGCCGAACTCCTTATGATGGATTACTGCAGGCGATCTCGCTACGGTTACACGACAATAACGATCGACATTTATCGACAATAACGATCGGCAATAACGATCGGCAATAACGATCGGCATTTATCGATAATAACGATCGGCAATAACGACCGGCATTGATCAAGACAGTTATGATGCCCATTAACCAAGGCGGTTACAACAAGCTCCCTCTATAAAAGGACCCTCCGAATACACTGATGCCAAGTTTTGAAAACCCTTTTTTTCTCCTCTATACTCTATCGAGCACTCCATTCCTGTTGACAGAAACTAACTTGAGCGTCGGAGGATCTTGCCGGAGCCACCCCCAATCGGTTCTGAGTGAGACTTTATTTTGCAGATCCCCGGCGGCAGCCTCTTCGGCCTCAACTCCGGCGATGATAAGTTTCTGCGTCAACAGATTGGCGCTAGAGGAAGGGCACTCATACCGGCAAAGATTCTTCTCTTAAAGAAAGCCGGTGTTCCTTTGTTCTTAAAGGAGTGCTCGATAGATCTTTCTTCTTCTTAAGTCAAATTCCCTTCCAAAGGAAAAAGATGCCCCCCAGGAGAACCTCCACCCGAAGATCGGCGGCCTCCATGGTCCGGTCTCATTCGAGTCCGTCCGCTCCTGCTCCGGTCGTAGTGACTCAGGCTCATTCCGCAACCCGGCGATCGGCGACCTCCGTGGCTCGATCCCGTCCGGGTCCGTCCACTACCGCTCCAGCCCTGGTGGTCCAGGCCACAGTAGATGCTAAACAGTTCAACCTGCTCGTCCAGCAGGTTCGTGGCCTTATTGAGGCAGTTCAGGCGGTGCAGGCCATGCATCAGCCAGCCGCCGTACCAGACCAATCGGTGCAAGATTCTCCAAAGCCGAGTGGTCCGATCCAAAGGCAATCGATATGGGCTACCCGACCTCCAATCCTCGGAAAAGGAAAGCAACGAAAGGAGAGCCCTTGTTCGGACCACAACTCATCCCAGGGAGAAGCATTTTATCCGTCTAGCAAGAAGACTTTGGAGATAAGAGGCCATGAAGATCTTCTAGATCAAAGGCTCTTAGAAATGAGCCAACGAATCGAAGAACTCCGCCACGCTCCTTCCTCATACGGTAATGAGATCCGAATCGACCCTCCATTCTCATAGAAAATTATGCAAGAACCAGTCCCACCGAACTTCAAACTCCCACAGTTCGAGAGCTATGATGGGACCACTGATCCGGTCGACCACCTAAAAGCCTTCCGAATGACGATGCTGCTCCATGGCACGCCAGACGCCATCCTATGCCAGGCTTTTCCCTCTACTCTTAAAGGAGCCACCCGAAACTGGTACTCGACACTCAAGCCGAATACCATCCTATCGTTTGACCAAATGAGTCGATAATTCGTGGCCCACTTCGTTAGTAGTCGGCGTCCACGCCGAAGTTCGGACTCCCTAATGGCTATCAGGTAGAAAGAGGGGGAATCCATCCGGGCTTTCATTTCTCGGTTTAATACTGCTGCGCTAGAGGTCCGGGACATGGACCAGTCGGCCGCCATGGCCGCTCTCAAAAGCGGCCTTCAGAAGAACGATCTATTGTTCTCCCTGGAAAAGAAGCCTCCTAGGGACTTTGCCGACATGCTGGCTTGGGCCGAAAGTTATGCCCGGGCAGAGGAGGCTTTCGAAGCTAAGGACGGTGAAGTCAGCAGCAAGCGGCTAATCAACAG
The DNA here is from genome assembly GCA_006176705.1 of Cocos nucifera. Classification (NCBI taxonomy): domain Eukaryota; kingdom Viridiplantae; phylum Streptophyta; class Magnoliopsida; order Arecales; family Arecaceae; genus Cocos; species Cocos nucifera. The sequence continues at coordinate 59,741 of QRFJ01005918.1, read as the reverse complement.
GCTAGATAGATCCGCCGAAGAAAGGAAGCGGACTAAAGCTCGACCGCTCTCCCGGACTCCCCCTGATCGCAAGCAAGCCCGGACTCCTCCTCAAGCTCGGAAGTGGGGAAGCCCTGACGGAAGGATGCACCGAGGTTCTCCTCAGTGCCGAAGTTCTCCCCGATGACGACGATTCCATAACTACACCCACCTTAACACCCTGAAGACTTAAGTTCTGATGGAGATCCGAGAACAGCTTCCGAGACTAGAGAGAATGCCTTCCCACCCTTACAAGCGTAATCTCAACAAGTTCTGCCTTTACCATCGTGACCACGGTTATGACACTGAGGAGTGCATTCAACTCCAGGACGAGATTGAAGAGCTCGTCAGGCGAGGCAGACTAAGCCGATTTCTTCGAAGATAGCCTGAGGAGGTGGAAGATCGGCCGAGAACGCTACCGCCAAGCGGAGAAAACCAACAAGAGGATCGGCCATCCATTGGCGTCATCAACACTATCTTAGGAGGACCTCGGCAAAAGGAAGCCAGCAGGCTCGAAGGATCGATGAAGAAACGGAGGATTATGGAGCCTGTAGCCTTCACTGAGGAGGACGGCCAGGGAATCCAATTTCCACATAACGACGCGGTTGTAGTTTCATTGAATATTGCTGATTATGATGTACGCCGCATTCTCGTAGATAATGAAAGCTCAGCCGATGTGTTGTTTTACGATGCCTTCTCAAAAATGTCCCTACCTGACGATCGATTGGGGCCGATGAATTCTCCGCTAATCGGATTTGCTGGCGACACTGTACCAGTCGAAGGTATCATAACTTTGACTATAGCAGCGGGGCAGCACCCAAAGCAAGCCAAGGCTCGGGTCGACTTCCAAGTTGTAAAGATCCCGTCCGCCTATAATGCGATCCTCGGCCGACCTAGTTTAAATGCACTCCAGGCGGTGGTGTCGACTTATTACTTGAAGATGAAGTTCCCTACGAGTCATGGGGTTGGAGAAGTCAGAGGAGACCAGGCTCTAGCAAGGTATTGTTACTCGATCGCCTTACATAAGGGAGATCAGCCCGACCCCTATCTTGTTGACGAACTGGAGGACCGCGACGACCTCAATGAAGAATGAGTTGAGCCGACAGAGGACCTCGTCTCTGTGTCCTTGAATGACGGAAGCTCAGAGCATATGGTGCAGATCGGTTCCAACCTGGTGGCCGAGGTTCGGGAGTAGCTCGTCGCTTTCCTTAGAAGAAATACGGACGTCTTCGCTTGGATCCCAGTGGATATACCAGGAATCGACGCTGAGGTTATGGAACATCGGTTGGCCATCGATCCGAAACACCGACCGGTAAGAGAAAAGCTATGCCAGCATGCCCCGGAGAGGCAGAAAGCGATCGCTGAAGAAGTAGATAAACTCCTTAAAGCCGGACTAATCTGGGAAGTTCACTATCCGACCTGGGTTTCGAACGTGGTTCTTGTCAAAAAGACAAACAACAAGTGGAGGATGTGCGTCGACTTCAAAAAGCTGAACAAAGCCTGTCCAAAGGATAGTTATCCCCTGCCCAGGATCGATCAGTTGGTGGATGCAACCTCGGGTCATGAGCTCCTCACCTTTATGGATGCCTTTTCTGGTTACAACCAGATACGCATGGCGCCTGAAGACGAAGAAAAGACCGCCTTCATTACTAACCGAGGTCTTTATTGCTACAAAGTCATGCCTTTTGGACTCAAGAACGCGGGGGCAACGTACCAGCATTTGGTCAATAAAATTTTCAAGGAGCAGATCGGCCGCAACATGGAGGTGTACGTAGATGACATGCTTGTCAAAAGCCGAACTTCAACAGACCATCTGGCCGATCTTGAAGAGACCTTCGGTGCACTTAGGAAGCACAAGATGAAGCTGAACCCAACCAAATGCGCCTTTGGCGTAACCTCCGGAAAATTTCTTGGGTTCATGGTGTCAAAGCGAGGAATCGAGGCAAACCCCCAAAAAATCCGAGCTATTAGGGAAATGACCACTCCAAAGACGATCAAGGAAGTTCAGCGCCTGGCCGGGAGGGTGGCATCCCTAAATCATTTCGTCTCAAGGTCGGCTGAACGTTGCATGCCCTTCTTCGAGGTTCTCAGGCGACCAAAAGACTTCAACTGGATGGTGGAGTGTCAACAAGCATTCGAGGAGCTCAAAAACTACCTCGGCACGCCCCCGCTGCTGGCAAAACCGAAGCATGGGGAAGAATTGTTCTTGTATCTAGCTGCTTCCTCGGTGGCCTTGGCAGCAGTCCTTGTTAGGGAAGAAGCAAAGACGCAACGACCGATCTACTACGTGAGCCGAGTCCTGAGGGACGCGGAGACCAGATACTCAAGGATAGAAAAAGTGGCTTACTGTCTCGTAATTGCTGCCAGGAGGCTCCGACCTTATTTTCAGGAGCACACCATAACGGTCCTCACGGATCAACCAATAAAAGCAGTTCTCCACCGAGCAAATGCTTTCCGGAAGAATCACAAAATGGGCAATTGAGCTCACGGAGTTTGACATCAACTACCAGCCCAGGCCATCAATCAAGGCCCAGATACTGGCGGATTTTGTAGTAGAGTGCACCATTCCAGACGAAGCCGAACTTGAATCAAGCGAGACAGACACAAAAGCAAGATCGAGCCTTGACGAAGCCGAACCATCACAACCGAACTTCCCCGAAGAAAGTGCGCCGACCTCTCAGAAGGTTTCTTGGGTTTTGCACGTGGACGGTTCATCCAACTCCACTGGAGCTGGTGCGGGGTTGGTCTTGGTCAGCCCCGAGGGAGTTGTCGCCGAGTATGCGCTGCGCTTCGAGTTTTCCGCTACTAACAATGAAGCCGAATATGAAGCACTGATTGTCGGATTAAAAATAGCAAAGGAGCTAAAAGTAGATCGGCTCCGAGTCTACAGTGATTTCCCAACTGGTGGTCGGCCAAGTTGGCGGCAACTTCGAAGCAAGAGAGGAGAGCATGGTGAGATACCTCGGGAAGGTGAAGAGTTTGACCCCGACCTTCGGCAGTTTCGTCATTCAGCATATCCCAAGGACAGAAAATGCGAGAGCCAATTTCCTTTCCAAACTGGCCACTTCGGCTCCAGCCGAACTGCCCAAAGAAGTATTTCTGAAAATTATGAAGTACTCGACCACAGAAGAACCTCAAGACATCCTACAGACGGAATTCGAGCCCAGCTGGATCGATCCATTGGTCGCGTACCTTAAAGAGGGGGTTCTTCCTCACGACCAAAAAGAAGCTCGGAAACTCAAGAATCAGGCCTCCCGCTATGTCTTATACGAAGGCAAGCTGTATAAAAGGTCGTACTCCCTCCCATTGTTGAGATGTCTCCGACCTTCAGAGGCTAATCTTGCACTATGGGATGTGCACGAAGGACTTTGCGGAAGCCACTTAGGAGCAAGGTCTTTGTCGCTAAAGTTACTTCGGCAAGGGTATTACTGGCCGACCTTATTTCGCGATTCTGTGGAATACGTAAAGAGGTGCGACCGATCCAGGTGTCCAGAATCAATCAAGAGATGCTCAGTGTGCAGAGATTCTTATTATTTTAATAAATAAAAAAATAAGATAAATTAAATCAAATTTAATTTTGGGGTAATCCTATTACCCTGTAGATGATCCTGATTGCAGCGAAGGTTCTGGATCAGCCACGCAAGCGCCTGGCCTCTACCGGTATCCACTCGGGTTGGATCTGATTCTTCTTCTCTACCTTAAAAATCAGATCTGGATCTGATCGGAGGATTTCAAAACTCTTTTGAAGATCGCAGTCGTCCTTTTGCAGCAGCGCAGCCTTCTTGCTTTTGATCGCCTTTCCTTGATCTGATGCACCAACCAAAGTCCAAAACACCTTTTGGATAGAGAGCAAGGGGAGAAGAAGCTATGGCGGGAGGAGGAGGAAAGAGGCAGCCTTGGGGCATGGGGTTTCCAATTGAATTGCATTAGCATAGAATCGAGTTGGGCGCAGGGTCTTATTTATAGACTAAGCGTGATCCAACTCCTCTTCCTCCCAACCAATCACAACCCTTTGTGAAATCAGATCTAAATCTGATGGTGGGAATAGAGACCCCTGGATTCCTCCTTAGAGGGTGCCTGACCAGTCAAAGTTGGTTCTTAGAAGAACTCTAATTGGAATCCAAAAAGGAGATGGGTCCTTGTCCAACAAGGACTCCTAGGCGCCTCCTACTTGGGCTCACCACTCGTGCGCCCTTCTCCTTGCCAGGTTCTAAGGGGGACAGGCCCCACCAGCTCTCCAATAGGTGCATGACATGTGGTCAAAAGTCAAAGCAATGGTCAACATTTGACCAGTAAAGGTAGACTTTTGACCAAAGTCAAAGACAAGAAATGGCAGGTAATGTTTATAAAATAAGAAACCTTCTCTAACTTGACAACCTCCAGTTAGACATATGAAGGCTCTGATTGAGCACAAACTCCTTTGGCTCAGTCAGGACAACTTATTTGTGATAGTAAAAGAAGAACGTTAGGTTCAATCGAGTGCTAGCACGATTTCCTTGAACCTAATTGAATCTCATTCAGATCAATTGAACTAGATCAGTTCAATTGATGATCACCAGATTCAAACCCTTGTTTGTGTGACCCAGTTAGGTTCAGTTCTGTATGATAATGGGATATGTCATGATCTCTATCATAGACATCATCGAAACTCCTTTCGATGGATCAGAACTCTTCTGATTCGAACAGCTAGAATGATCGATCATCTAAATCATTCTAATTGCTCCCAAAATCCACCAGTGACACCTAGCAGTATATGGTGGCAACCCATCAGAGCTGAATGCGAACCTCTTGGTGCAGCTACCTGTGTGATTAAGTTCTTCTATCTTGAGCCCCGATCAGATTAGGGTTAAGGTAAACTCGTCAAACCCTAGTCTCTGTCATATGATATAATCATTCGATTCGAGTCCAATGTGAAAACCTAAATAGAAACTCTTTCTATTATTTCACTCTGCCATGGCCATGGGCTTCAGGACTTGATTGTCATGATTATCATAGGGCTGCTCCTCTACCACCGAGGTAGATAGATCCCATCTTGATGCAATCCAGTTCCTACAATGAACATGCTATAGCCAACATACACCTCAGGGTTCCATATGGCTAGGAGACCGAGTAATGGTGTAGTCAAACTATAACACCCTCAAGGTGAATGCCGATGCATCTCAGGTCAAAGAACCAGACACACTACTGCAGCATCGAGTCAGTCATTGACGAGAAGGTAGACTCCCTAATGACTACTCGAGGTGGTCACGCTCAGTGCCCTCGTTCTCTACGAGTACCTGTACTCTCGCTCTGGTGTCTCCACACCGTAGACTCAAGACTCATCTACTAAAGAGAAGCGATCGTACACCAACCTTCCGGATCAATCACCGTCCTCGTGATGATCCTATGGTCGGGAGCTGTTTATGAGTTAATAATGATTATTCATGTCTTAAATTTTCAACTCTTGAAAATATGAATTATCATTACCATTAACTCAAAGATGTATCACAGACACTAAATACATAGGTGTGATAGAAAATAACCCATTTCATTAATTATAGCAAAATTATAATTTTGCCCCTAGAAGTGTATTACAAGTGTTAGCCAATTCTGGCTTCTAGCGCACATATATCTAACAGTGCGATCGCTGCCAGAAAAATGCTAGTGTGTAGAGGCGGTCGGCATCCGAACTCACTCCGCTCAATTCACCTTGGCCGTTTGTGCAATAGGGAATGGATATACTCGGCCCTTTCCCAACAGCGTCAGGACAACGGAAGTTCCTCTTGGTCGCGATTGACTACTTCACCAAGTGGGTCGAAGCTGAATCACTCGCTAAAATTATCGAAGCCAAGGTACAGAACTTTGTTTGGAAGTCACTAGTTTGCCGGTTTGGCCCGCCCCGAACCCTTATAACCGACAACGGGCATCAGTTCATCGGGGCTAGGTTCGCCGAGTTCTATGAAGGATTAAACATCTCCCAACACTTTACCTCTGTGGCTCATCCGCAGGCTAATGGGGAAGCTGAGATAACCAACCGGACCTTGCTACAAGGAATCAAAGCGAGACTTGATAAGGCAAAAGGGGCCTGGGTGGACGAACTCTACCATGTCCTCTAGGCATACCGAACTACTCAGAGGGTGCCAACTGGAGAAACACCTTTCGCTTTGGCCTTCGGTACTGAGGCAGTTATCCCAGTCGAGCTTAAGCTCCCTTCTGCATGAGTCATGGGCTTCAATGAGCAGCACAACCCCCAAGACCTCAGAGTCAACCTCGACCTCCTGGAAGAAAGGAGGGAGGAAGCCCGCATCCGGATGTCAGCTTATAAACAGAAGGTGGCTCGGTACTACAACTCCAGGGTTAAAAGCAAGACGTTCAGAGTGGGGGACTTAGTGCTCAGACGAGCCGCTGTCACTCAGCCTCAGAGTCAAGGGAAGCTCGCCCCAAATTGGGAAGGTCCATACGAGGTGACGGAAGTTATCCGACCCGAAACTTATCGCCTGAAGGAACTCGGAGGGATAATGCTTCCCCGGCCATGGAATTCAGAAAATCTGAGGATGTATCATCAATAAATTTCCTTCAAAAATTCCTTTGCTCTGCATTTTTGGTTTTTGACACAAGGATTATGGGATGGCAAGAGAAAAATGAGTAAAAATAGCCCGTTAGGAACAGGAGGAAGACCTCGTCCTAACGCGAGCAAAGTCGAAGGCCTCGTTCACCTTAGACGAGATGGGGGGAGAAGCTCGGACGACGGTCCGCATGTGCCCCCACAGCCCGTTAGGAACAGGAGGAAGACCTCGTCCTAACGCGAGCAAAGTCGAAGGCCTCGTTCACCTTAGACGAGATGGGGGGAGAAGCTCGGACGACGGTCCGCATGTGCCCCCACAGCCCGTTAGGAACAGGAGGAAGACCTCGTCCTAACGCGAGCAAAGTCGAAGGCCTCGTTCACCTTAGACGAGATGGGGGGAGAAGCTCGGACGACGGTCCGCATGTGCCCCCACAGCCCGTTAGGAACAGGAGGAAGACCTCGTCCTAACGCGAGCAAAGTCGAAGGCCTCGTTCACCTTAGACGAGATGGGGGGAGAAGCTCGGACGACGGTCCGCATGTGCCCCCACAGCCCGTTAGGAATAGGAGGAAGACCTCGTCCTAACGCGAGCAAAGTCGAAGGCCTCGTTCACCTTAGACGAGATGGGGGGAGAAGCTCGGACGACGGTCCGCATGTGCCCCCACAGCCCGTTAGGAACAGGAGGAAGACCTCGTCCTAACGCGAGCAAAGTCGAAGGCCTCGTTCACCTTAGACGAGATGGGGGGAGAAGCTCGGACGACGGTCCGCATGTGCCCCCACAGCCCGTTAGGAACAGGAGGAAGACCTCGTCCTAACGCGAGCAAAGTCGAAGGCCTCGTTCACCTTAGACGAGATGGGGGGAGAAGCTCGGACGACGGTCCGCATGTGCCCCCACAGCCCGTTAGGAACAGGAGGAAGACCTCGTCCTAACGCGAGCAAAGTCGAAGGCCTCGTTCACCTTAGACGAGATGGGGGGAGAAGCTCGGACGACGGTCCGCATGTGCCCCCACAGCCCATTAGGAACAGGAGGAAGACCTCGTCAACCTCGGCCAGAGGAGATAAGATCTCCTCCGAACAACCCTATCAACTTCGATTAAATAAGGTCAGAACACCGACTTCGACCTCGGCGAGAGATAGGATTTTTTCTAAGTGACTAAATCAACCTCGGCTAAAGAGCCTCAACTTCGGCATCAACTTTAGCCAGAGACGAAATATCCGTCGAACTTCGACATGGATCGATACGAGACCCAGAAGAAAACTTCGGCAGTCGCCTTGACTACACTCCCTTCCTTCAAGTTTCGAACTCGGGAGTGGGGGGGCTAGTGTTGGGGATAAACCCCGCTCCTGCCAAAGTCTAGTTCGATGCTCAGCCCGATGCGACTAGTGGCTGCAGAAGAGATTCCGCGGACGGGCTTCAGCCGAACTAACTGCCAAGCGACCGAGCTCCTCAAACTCCCAGCGACAGGACCGAACCCTCCCTCGGCCGGGCCTCAAGCGATCGCCTCCTCGACTGAACTCCTCAAGTGGTCGCCCCCTCGGCCGAACTCCTCAAGCGGTCGCCCCCTCGGCCGAACTCCTACATCCGGCCGAACTTCTCAGCGGCCGGACCTCAGCCGAAGTCCTTCAAACCGATCGAACTCTCAAGCGGCCGAGCTTCATACTCCCAGTGGCCGAACTCCTCAAGCGACCATTCTTTCGGCCGGTCGAGCTCCTTCGGACAACCAGCGCCCGAACTCCTCAGCAGTCGGCAGCGGGTCGAACTACTTAGCTGCCGAACTACTTCTGATTACTCAATTGCCGAGCTTCGGTCAGACTCCTGCAAAAGCTGAACTGTCTCTGCGTCGTTACAGCCAGGCGCCTGCAGGAGCCGAACTCCCCCCAAAGCTTCCTCTCGGGCCGAGCTTCTAAGGAAGCCGGACTCTTTACGGAACCCTCCAGCGATCGGGCTTATACGAAAGTCGGACTCCACGCGGATTTCTCCAACGATCGAGCTTCTAAGGAAGCCGGGCTCCCTACAGACTTCTTCAGTGGACGAGCTTCTCAATGGCCGAACTCCTTATGATGGATTACTGCAGGCGATCTCGCTACGGTTACACGACAATAACGATCGGCATTTATCGGCAATAACGATCGACATTTATCGACAATAACGATCGACAATAACGACCGGCATTGATCAAGACAGTTACGATGCCCATTAACCAAGGCGGTTACAACAAGCTCCCTCTATAAAAGGACCCTCCGAATACACTAATGCCAGGTTCTGAAAACCCTTTTCTTCTCCTCTATACTCTATCGAGCACTCCATTCCTATTGATAGGAACTAACTTGAGCGTCAAAGGGTCTTGCCGGAGCCACCCCCCATCGATTCCGAGCGAGACTTTGTTTTGCAGGTCCCCGACGGCAGCCTCTTCGGCCTCAACTCCGACGACGATAAGTTTCTGCGTCAACAATATATATATCTTGAACCATATATCAGATTGCACTAGTACATACACGATAGGAGATCGCTTTTACCTAACCTAGTTAAACTAGATCCTGAAATTGAAAGACTAATTCATTTAAGACCAGATAATCAAATGGCTGAAAATCATGAAGAACCACCTAGGCAGATGAAGGAATACTTTATTCCTTCCACCTACAACCCATCGACTTGCATCCACATACCTGATATCCCCGCTAGCCACTATGAGATCAAGTCGACCACAATCCAGATGCTCCCATCTTTTTATGGGAACGCCAATGAAGACCCTTACAAACATCTGGATGAATTCTTAGAAATTTGCTCTACGATAAAAATTCAGAATTTTTCTGATGATGCCCTTAGACTAACCTTGTTCCCTTTCTCATTAAAAGATAAAGCCAAGTACTGGCTTGGCACATTAGGAAGAACAATTCAAACATGGGCAGAGATGCAACATGAATTCCTTAAGAAATTTTATCCCATAGGACGAACTAATACTATGAGGCGAGCCATCACAGGATTTGCTCAGCTTCCAGGGGAACAAATTCATGAATCATGGGAAAGACTTAAGGAACTTCTTAGAAAATGCCCACACCATGGTCTATCTAAGTGGCAAATTGTACAAGCTTTCTTATGAAGGTTTAGGAGATCAATATAAGCAGATGGTTGATGCATCCTGTGGAGGTGCATTCATGAGCAAAAGTGAGGATGAAGCTTATACCTTATTTGAAACCTTAAGTGAAAACTCTATTAACCATGCTTCATTATCCTCTTATGAAAGATCAATTTCTCAACAAAAATGGGCAGAAATTTATGAGATCAAAACTCCAGAACTTAATTCTAAGATGGACTTGAACATAATAGCACAAAAATTAGATAAAGTCGATCTTATTGCCCAGAAATTAGATCAATTCCTAAATCTAGGTCAACAATCTTCCTGCACAATACACACCAGCTTCTAATTATCAGGAGATTTGCTCTATTTGTGCTAGTCCAACACATCATGTAAGCGAATGTCCCACGGCTGCACAATTACCACCTCTTATCCAAGAACAAGTCCAAGCTGCTCAAGGTTACTCCAAACCACTTAATGACCCATATTCAAATTCATATAATCTTGGTTGGAGAAACCATCCTAATTTCTATTGGAAACCACAACAAACTCAGGCTTAGATTTAAATCCCAACAGTTCAAAATTATCAAAATAGGCCCCAGTACCAGAACTATGCCTATAATAAGGGACAACCTAGTCAGTCTTCTCAACCATTGCATTATAATCAGCCCTCATACCCACCCCCTCATCAACAGACCAATCTAGCCGATGAAAAATTCAATCAACTTCAATAATTAATTCTAAGCCAACAACAATCAATTGCCAGGCTAGAAGCTCAAATAGGACAATTAGCTGAGTCTAACATGAGAAGAGAACCAGGTCAATTACCAAGCCAACCAATTGCAAATCCTAAAAATAATCCATCCAATGTCTATCAACCACCTGGATTTACTCATCCATCTAACATTCCACCTAAGAACCCCCAATTAGAAAATGCCAAAGCAATATCTGAACTTAGAAGTGGTAGGATTCTTAAGGACCCATACCAAGACCAGGTGATAGAGGCCAATGCTGATGTTAGCCCAGATGAGAAATTTGAAGAAGAGAATAATCATATAGAAGAACCTGAGCTTAAGAGTGATAAGATGGATAAAGGAAAAAAGAGAACAGATGAATTAGCCGAGACATATAAACCCAAAGCCCCATTCCCTTCGACCTTAGAAGCAGACTCTTCTCGTAAAAAGCAAGAAACACGCAACAAGGAGCTAATAAAACTATTTAAACAAATTCATATTAATTTACCCCTCCTCGATGCAATTTAGCATGTCCCAGCCTATGCTAAATTTCTTAAAGAACTCTGCACCCAAAAGCGTGAGCCACGAACCACCAAAAGAGTTATGCTATCCGAGGATGTAAGTGCGGTCCTGTTAAATTCAATACCTCAAAAGATGAAAGATCCTAGTGCACCCTTAATTTCATGTGTTATTGGAGGTATAACCTTTAACCGAGCATTACTAGACTTAGGAGCTAGTGTAAACCTCCTTCCAACCTCGGTTTATGAAAAATTTAGATTGAAGAATTAAAACCCACATCAGTCATTTTGCAACTAGCTGATAGATCTATAAAAACACCGCATGGTTTAATTGAGGATGTTCTAGTTAGAGTTGATAAATGTTATTTTCCTATAGACTTTCTCATACTTGACATGGAACCATCCCAAGAGCTGAACCAAAATCCCATAATTTTAGGATGTCCATTCTTAGCAACTGCCAATGCCAATATCAACTATAAAATGGGAGCTATGGACATTTCTTTTGGGAATCAAAAAGTAAGAATTAATGTTTTTAATACCCCAAAGTACACCCAAGAGGAGGAAGACTGCTTTGTAATCAATCAGATAGATGAAATAGTTGAATCTAATTCCTTCTTAGATTTACTACAAGATGATGAACCCACTGAAGAAACTCAAACCCAGGAAGTAAATACCCTGCTTAATTCACCTCAACCATCACATTCATTACCTTGGTCAGTGAAAATTGAGCCCTTACCTGAGCGAAAAATTGAACCACTACGTCCTTCAATTCAGGCCCCACCACAACTTGAACTAAAACCTTTACCTGAATCACTTAAGTATGTATTTTTAGGATCAAAGAAAATCCTACCAGTAATAATTGCTTCCAACTTAACTACTGAACAGGAAAACCAATTGGTAAATATTCTAAAAACATATAAGGAGGCCATAGGGTGGACCGTCATCAATTTAAAAGGAATTAGTCCATCAATATGCATGCACCATATTTATACAGAAGATAATGCCAAACCAACTCAAGAGATGCAAAGAAGGCTTAACCCTAACATGCAAGAAGTAGTCAAGAAAGAGGTAATTAAATGGTTAGATGCTGGAATTATTTATCCTATCTCTGACAGCCACAGGGTGAGTCCTACATAAGTTGTTCCAAAGAAATCTGGACTTACGGTTGTCCGCACTGAACATGAAAACTTAGTACCAACATGACTTTCCACTGGGTGGCGTGTCTGCATAGATTATAGAAAACTCAATACAACCACCCGAAAAGATCACTTTTCCTTACCCTTTATCGATCAAATCCTAGAAAGACTAGCAGGCCAACAATACTTTTGCTTTTTAGATGGATACTCAGGATACAATCAGGTAGCAATCTACCCAGGAGATCAGGAAAAGACCACCTTTACATGTCCCTATGGAACCTTTGCTTTCCATAGAATGCCATTCGGATTATGTAATGCACCTGCAACTTTTCAACGGTGCATGATGTCAATATTTTCAGACATGATAGGAGATTTCTTAGAAATATTCATGGATGACTTTTCAGTCTTTGGAGAATCTTTTGAGAGTTGCCTCAATAATTTGAAGAAAATATTAAAATGATGTATTGAGGCTAATCTAGTGTTAAGCTGGGAAAAGAGCCACTTCATGGTTCAAGAAGGGATCGTTTTAGGACATATAGTATCTAAGAAAGGGATTGAGGTAGATAAAGCTAAAGTTGAACTAATTTCTAAACTTCCTCCTCCCACTTCTGTCAAACAAATTCGATCTTTTCTTGGTCATGTAGGATTCTATCGTCGCTTCATCAAAGAGTTCTCTAAAATTTCTCGTCCTTTGTGTAATCTGCTTGCTAAGGATGTTTCTTTTAACTTTGATGAAAATTATCTTAAAGCTTATGAAATCTTAAAAGAAGCTGTGACCAAAGCTCCAATCATACAACCTCCTAATTGGTCACTACCTTTTGAAATTATGTGCGATGCCTCAGATTTTGCCATAGGAGCTATCCTAGGCCAAAGGGTAAACAAATGTCCTGTAGTGATCTATTATGCTAGTAGAACTCTGAATGAAGCACAAATGAATTATACCACCACTGAAAAAGAGTTGCTAGCCATTGTGTTTGCCCTAGAAAAGTTTAGATCATATCTATTAGGATCAAAAATCATAATTTACTCGGATCATTCAGCCTTGAGATACCTGCTCTCAAAGAAAGATGCTAAACCATGATTAATTAGATGGATTTTACTGTTACAAGAATTTGACATTGAAATTCGAGATAAGAAGGGATCTAAAAATGTTGTAGCAGACCATCTGTCTAGGATCCTAGTGAAAGATAATGAACCTATATCAATCAGAGAATCTTTTTCAGATGAACAATTGTTAACAGTTTCACATACAAAGACTCCTTGGTTTGCAAATATTGTCAATTACTTAGTCATAGGACAAATTCCTGATGGCTGGTCTAAGAATGAAAAGGATCGATTCTTTGCTCAAATCAAATATTATTTTTGGGAAGATCCTGAGCTTTTTAGAATTTGTGCTGATCAAATCATTCGTAGATGTGTTCCTGAATCTGAACAATGGAGTATCTTACAATTTTGTCATACTCTTGCTTGTGGAGGACACTTTTCTGGATGAAAAACTGCGGCCAAAGTATTGCAAAGTGGTTTTTATTGGCCAACATTATTTAAGGATGCCCATACTTTTAGTCAGGAGTGTTTTAAGTGTCAAGCCTTAGGGAATATTTCAAAGAAAGACATGATGCCTTTGAACCCCATTTTAGTGGTAGAAATTTTTGAGGTATGGGGAATTGATTTTATGGGACCTTTTCCATCTTCCAATGGATTTGAATACATTTTGGTAGCTGTTGATTATGTTTCTAAATGGATTGAAGCAATAGCAACATGAACCAATGATCATAAAGTAGTCCTAAAATTTATTCAAAAGAATATCGTTTCTAGGTTCGGATTTCCACGTGCTATCATTAGTGACGGGGGTACCCATTTTACAAATCATCAATTTTGAACTTTATTACGAAAATATGGGGTGACACATAAGATAGCTACACCATACCATCCGCAAACAAGTGGTCAGGTAGAAGTCTCTAATAGGGAAATCAAGAATATCTTATAAAAGACTATTAGACCTGATCGAAAAGATTGGTCAGATCGATTGGATGATGCATTATGGGCCTATAGGATAGCTTATAAAATCCCTATTGGAATGTCTCCCTATAGATTAATCTATGGAAAAGCATGTCACCTTCTAGTAGATCTTGAACATAAAGCATATTGGTCAATAAAACAATTAAATTTCAATTTAAACAAAGCTAGTTCCAATCGGATGTTACAATTGAGTGAATTAGAAGAATTAAGGCAAGAAACTTATGAAAATTCAAAAATTTATAAGGAGAAAATGAAAGCCTTCCATGATAAACATATTTCAAGAAAAACCTTTGAGCCAAATCAACAAGTTTGGCTATTTAACTCAAGGCTTCGATTATTCCCTGAAAAATTAAAATTCAGATGGGATGGACCTTATATAGTTAATCACGTATTCCCACATGGTGCAATTAAACTCTATGATCCCAGGACTAAAAATTTTTTTAAGGTAAATGGCCAAAGGCTTAAACCATATATCGAAGGAATATCATTAAATCAAAATATTGATCAAGTACAATTAATAAAACCATAATGAATTAAATTGCATTTTGTCTGGCTGAAGATAATAAACTTAGCGCTTTTTGGGAGGCAACCCAATACTTCTTGAATCTAATTTGTTCTTTTTAGTCTCTTTTGAGGCTAAGTTGGAGAAGGACCACAAAAGGCTGGAGAAGGATCATAAGCTTCAAAACCCATCTAAATAAACAAACATAATTTTCACCCTTTTATTTGTCTTTCCTTTCTATTGAGGACAATGTCAATTCAGTTGGGGGGTAAAATTCAAAAAAAAAAAATGAAGAAGAAAATTTTAAATATATTATATATATATAATAAAAAAATAATAAAAAAATATAATTAAAATATATATATATAATAAAAAATATATATATAAATAAAAAAAATAAAAAAATAAATAATAAATATATATATATATAATAATAATCAAATTTTGGATGAACCATATTTCAGGAAAGAGAATCTTAAGCAAAATAAACTAGGAAAAGTAATAAAGTTAGAAAGTATTAACTAATAATGGTAGCGAGTTAAGAAGCAGATTACTTGGTCAGACCATTAGCAGCCTACTTAGATCATTTAAAGGCTAACAGTACTTTTAATTGCACATGCACACTAACGAAGCACAACAGGTCTTGATTATAAGGCTAAATTGAGGATTCAATTATCACTAAAAATTGATGGTTTATATATACTTCAATTAAAAAAACTTGAATTTAAGGAAAGAGCTACCTGCTTAAATTTTTTTAAAAAAAAAAAAGTGCAAAACACAGAGTATATGTGGATTGCCCTAAGCTAGAACTCTGCACCTTAAGTCAAGTGTAGAAGTTCACATCAATCGGTGAAGGGAAAGGCCAGGATGCTCAGCACAATTCAAAAAAAAAAAAAAAAAAAAGAAGCAGTGTGAAAGCTACCTTAATTCATGCATTTAACTTGGAAGGATATAGAAAACTAACCAAAATAAGTGATAAAAGAAGATTCATTTGTCCTTTGAATCAACAGCCAAATGCTAAGTTAGTATTCACAAAATCAGTGCTGAAAATCTTTAGATGAACTCTAAGAAAGTTTTTGATTAATCTGCCATAAAATTTACTTCTAAAACTCAATACTTAGATAGTGATACTATCTAAACTTTTGATCTTAAACCTTAGATTTATTCTTGTGAAGGAAGATCTCAATGAAATACGGTACTTGATCTAAATTAAAATACTTTCTTTACTCGAGGATGAGCAAAACTTAAGTTGGGGGGTGTGATAAGTACAATAAATTTATCAATAAAAATATTAATTTATTAATTAATTTATATTAATTTTTAAGAATTATTAATCAATTTATATATAATTTTTAAGAAATTCATATTTTTATTAATTTAAAAATTAATTAAAAAAATAATAATAAAAATTAAAAAATAAAATTTTATTATCAATAGAAAGAGCTCATTTTTTTTATTACAACAAAATAAATTTTGAGTAAAATGGAGCTAAAATAGAAAAGATATGAATTTCTAAAAAAATAAAATAAAATAAATAAAAAAATAAAAAAAGTAAAAATATAAAAATAACATACGGCTCAAACGGCTCAAGCCGCCACGCCGCAGCAGACGGCGCGTCCAGACGCGTCGAGCCAAGCCGACCAAGCCGGCGCGCCAAGCCATCCAAGCTAGCCGACTCAAGCCCAAAAGCCGTCAGCCGGTCTACAGCACAGTGTAGACCGCCAGCTCAGCAGACATCGACGAATCAGAGCCTGCCACGTGGTAGACCTAGATCCCTAAAGGATTTACAGGAAATTCATCATGGCTCACAGGGCATTTTGGTCTTTTCATCTATCAATAAAAGGCGCTGATTGGTTGCGGTGCACGATATGGCCGGTCCACGCGGTCCATGGGAATAGTAAATGCGCGATCGTGCGGTGGTGGTTGTTTGCGATCAAGATCGGATGGTCAGCATTTTTTTTGGTTGCCGATTTCACTTGGATCGCCATCGAGCGACAACGCTTGATTCTAGCTTTGATCCGACGGTCCAGAATACTCCCAACGGAGATCAAGACTCCCGAAGCGCGATTTGCGGCCAGATTTCCTCCATCAAGCATGATCCAATGGTCAGAAATTGATCCGACCTGATCTAGGCTGATACGCATCCGATTTTAATGATTTTTGGACCGTTGGATTCTTATTGAATGGCCAGATTTCACCAAACTTACCAGAATCATATCAGAGTTGTTTTTATTCAAATTTTATTCAGATTTTGATGATTACAAAGGCAATTAGTCCCACATTGCCTTTAGAAATAAATATTCAACCCTCCTAGCTCTATAAAAAGGATCCTAAGCCTCTAAGAAAGGGGAGATTAGGTGAAAGAGAAGCTAAGGTATAGGATGGAAGCCAAGCTCTGGGTTAAAGGTTGCTTCAAAGCTGTAGTGCTAAGAAGAAGAGCCGATCTTCTATGCCATCTCCACGCCTACGCTTCTGCAATCTCCTTCTAGTTTTCTCTTTCTTTTTCTTTAATTTCTTGTATTAAAATTTTGAATTTTCTTTAATTTCTTGTATTTAAATTCTGCATTTGAGTTTTAAATTTAATAAAAAAAGTTTTATTATTCTTTTCAATTCTAGCTCTTTAAATTAATTATTTTTTTATTACTTTTTAATTTTATTGCAAGTAGTTGCTAAGATCTAAATAGTAGATCTTAGTACCAAATTTATTTTTGCATAATTCTACTTTTATTTATAAATCTATTTTTTGACTTTATTTTAAAAACTCTTCTTTTCTTTTCTTTAAAAAAAATTATAATAATAAAAAAAATTATAATAAAAGAATTAAAGATTTTAGAAATAAATCATTGCCTCTTTGTGGATTCGACCCGACTCACCACTATCTTCATAATTTTTAATTAATTTAAAAAGTAAAAAGTCAGATTTAAACCGATAAACATGGTGTCTTAACGACAGCATCGTGTTCCTATCAATTACCTTGAACCTGATTGGATCTAATCCAAATCAATCGAACTAGGTTAGCTCAATTGATGACATCTAGACCCAAACCCTTATTTGAGTGATCTAGTTAGGTTCAGTTTCATATGATAATGAGACATGTCATGATCTCCATTATCGACATCATCGAAACACCATTCAATGGACTAGAACTTTTCTGATTCATACAATTAGAATGATCGATCATCAAAATCATTCTAATTGCTCGCAAAATCTACCAATGACATAGTAATATATGGTAGCAACCCATCAGAACTAAAAGTGAACCTCTCAGTGTAGCTACCTATGTGATTGGGTCTTCTATCTTGAGCTCCGATAGGATTAGGGTTAAGGTGAACTCGTCAAACCCAATATCCATCATATAAATTAATCATTCGATTTGAGTCCTATCTGAAATCCTTATAGAAACTCTTTCTATCATCTTCACTCTTCCTTGGCCATGGGCTTATGGACTCGATTCTCATGATCATCATAGGGGCTACTCCTCATCTACTGAGGTAGATAGATCCCTTATTGGTGCAATCCAATTCCTATAATGAACATACTATAGCCAACATACACTTTAGAATTTCGAATGGCTAGGAGATCGAGTTATGGTGTAGTCAAACTACAACACCCTCAAGATGAATTGCCGATGCACCATAGGTTAAAAAATTAGATACACTACTGCAACATCGAGCTAGTCATCGACGAAAAGGTAGACTTCCTTACGAATGCTCGAGGTGATCATGCTCAGTGCCCTCGTTCTCTAACTAGTACCTATACTCTCACTCCGATGTCTCCACATCGTAGACTCAAGACTTATCTACTCAAAGGAAGCGATCGTACACCAATCTTTCAGATCAATCACCATCCTTATGATGATCCTACGATCGAGAGCAGTTTATGAGTTAATTATGAAAATTCATGTCTTAAATTTTTAACTCATTAAAAATATGAATTATCATTACCATTAACTCAAAGGATGTATCACATACACTTTAAATACACATTATAATATAAAATAATCCTTTTATTGTATAGTCAAAATTACAAAATTGTCCTTAGAAGCTTATTATAAGTGTTAGCCAATCTAGCTTCTATGGCACACATCAAACAAACTCCCACTTGATCTAAAGTCAATTGGCTACAAATCCAAGTCCCATTTTCTCAAGATGGGCTTCGATATTCTACTGGCCTAAAGGCTTCGTTAGTGGATCTACCGCATTATCCATGGAGTCGACTCTCTTGATCTTGATGTAACTCTTCTCGAGGTAATCACGGATGAGGTGGAATCACCGCTCGATGTGCTTGAATTTCTGATGAGACCTCGACTCCTTAGCTAGGGCTATGGTGCCATTATTGTCGTAGTACAGAGGAACGGCATCTGATGGCATCACTCTGAGTTCTACGATGAACTTCTTATACCAGAATGCCTCCTTTGCAGCTTTCAATGCAGCGATATACTTTGCTTCTATGGTGGAATTTGCTATCATAGTCTGCTTGGAACTCTTTCAGTTGACAGCACCACCATTACACGCAAACAAACTATCAGATGTCGACTTTCGATCATCTATATTAGACATAAAATATGAGTCTGTACAATCCTGGACCTGGAGTTCTCCATTACCAAAAATCAAGAACATATCCTTAGTCCTTCTCAAGTACTTAAGGATACATTTCATAGAAGTCCAGTGCTCTTCACCTAGATTCGACTGATATCTACTCATAACACTCATAGCACGGGCGATATTAGATGGTGTACATAGCATGGCATACATGAGGCTCCCTATTACCAAAGCATAAGGGATCTTGCTCATGCATTCAATCACCTCAGGTGTGTTGGGACACATCTTGGAGAGATGTATACCATGTCTGAAGGGCACCAATCCCCACTTGGAGTTTTCCATGCTCAACCTCTTTAGTACCTCTTCTATGTACATCTTCTATGAGAGACCTAGCATCCTATTTGGTCTATCCCTATAGATCTTAATTCCTAGAATAAAGGATGCTTCTCCTAAGTCTCTCATAGAGAACTCTTTTGACATCCATATTTTAACTATGGTCAACATGGAAATATCATTCCCAATAAGGAGGATGTCATCTACATACAGTACAAGGAAGACAACAATGCTCCCACTAATCTTTTTGAATACACATGATTCCTCCTCATTCTTGATGAATCTAAATGATTTGATCACATCATTGAAATGAGCATTCCAGCTCTAAGATGCTTGCTTAAGTCCATAGATGGACCTTTGCAGCTTGCAGACCTTGTGATCAACATCACTGAATGTGAAACCTAGCCGCTATTCCATATAGATATCTTTCTCAAGATATCCATTTAAGAAGACTATTTTCACGTCCATCTGTCATATTTCATAATCGAAATAGGCTGCAACAGCAAGCAATGTTCGGATGGATTTTAGCATGGCTACTGGTAAGAAGGTATCCTGATAGTCAATGCCTTCATACTGACTATACCCTTTTGCCACTAACCTAGCCTTGAATGTCTCCACATTCCTCTTTGTACCTATCTTTCTCTTGTAGATTCATTTACACCCAATAGGTACTATACATTCAGATGGATCTACCAAGGTTTAGACTTGGTTCGAGTGCATTGAGTTAATCTCTAATTACATTGCCTCTAACCATTTCTTCAAGTCGATATCTAATATCGCCTCATCATTGGTTTTGGGATCATCATCATGAACCCCATTTCTTATGAGAAATATTTCTTCTACATCCTCTAAAATAGTACCTAAGTACATTTCAGGAGGATGAGAAATTCTTTCTGATCTGCGAGGTGGAGGAGGTAGTAATTGGATTGGCTCAATTTGATTGGATTTCATAGGATCCTTAGCTCGTTGCTCTTGAGAGACTTTCTTTTCGAGCCTAATCTATCTTCTGATGCCTCCATCTTGAATAAACTATTTTTCAAGAAAGATGGCATGTCGACTCACAATCACATTGTGGTTTTCTAGAATGTAGAAATAATATCCTAATGACTCTTTAGGATATCCTATGAACCGAGCTCTAAAGGATCTATACTCTAACTTGTCCGCCTATTGTCTCTTGACATGAGCCGAACAATCCTAAATTCTGAGGTGACTTAGACTTGGTTTCTTACCATTCTATATCTCATACGGTATGATAGGAACAGTTTTAGAGAAAATCTTGTTCAGTAAATATATAGAGATCATTAGACTATGTTCTCAAAGAAACTCAGGGAGGTCCATGAAGCTCATCATAGATCGAATCATATCTAATAAGGTCCAATTTCTCTATTTTGAAATTTCGTTGAGTTGAGGTATTCTAGGTGGAGTTTATTGAGAGACTATGTGTTGCCCAGATAGGCAACCCAAGAGGGGGGGGGTTGAATTGGATTTTCAAAAAATTAAAATGGATATTGTAGTGCTAAATGATTAAAACCTTAGTGAATCAAGTGTAAGAGCAAATAGAAGACACAATTAGGAGTACACACATAAACAAGAGAATTTTATAGTGGTTCGGTGCTCTCCCAGCACCTACGTCCACTCCTGAAGCACATTCGTAGGAATTTCACTATAATCCTGTAAGATTATAGTTGGATAGTTTTTTTGAGCTCACTATCCAAAAATTCAGTTAGTTTTCTCCTAGGTTCACTAACCACAACTGATGCATGCTAATTTATAACTATGGCAAGTGCACCATTCGATCAAGTAATAAAGTGAATGAGTAGAGTATCATCCCTAGAGGATTGAAAAATAAGTACTGAAAAGCTCTTTCCTATGCTTTATTTAGAAGATCGATTTATGAGAATAAGAAATTAAAGAACAAAATAAAAAAATAATTAAAAATTTTTAAGAAAATAGAGAGAGTGTAAATTATTAGGATTTTAAACTCAAGAGTAATGGATTACTAAGGCAATCGGTTCACCAACTCAGTCAATACAATATTCAGATTTTTAGATTAATTTTATTTCATGTGACGGTGGAGTCTCCTAATTTATTCACTATCCTTTGGTCCAGGCATAGCAAAACTATCAATATTTATTAATTATCCTTTGGTCCAGGTGTAATTTAAATAAATATTAATGCATTAAGTTTTGTGAAATCCTCTAATTAAAATACGCTGCATCCAAAGCGCACTAAAATTTCTGCATGCATATGAATTCTAATTTGATTCATAATACAAGGTATATAATCAAGAAGCAATAACATAGATGTACTTGGTCCGTAACATCTATGTTCATCAGATCAATTAGAAGATGGCCAGTAATCTAAAAGCATTAAGATCAGATTTATATACTCCTCATGAATAAAATTTAAAAATAATCATACTGAATATTGCATCAAAAGAGTGGCTACACCTTAGCCTTAGTAAAAAAAAATTTAGTTCATGATAACAAATTTAAAAACAACGAATAAAATAAAAAACATAGAGAAATTAGACTATTTGATTGCTAAAATTGATTATCCGTTGCTCTTGGTGTGGAGAACTTGACGAAGAAGAAGAGCCTCCTTGATCGATGTCTTAATTATCGAAGAAAAATCCTTTTCTTTCTCTCACAAATCACTCTTCTCTTTCTACCTCTCTCCTCTCTTTTTCTTTTTTGTTTTTCTTTATTTCTCTAACTCTCTCCCTTTTTCTCTTTTTCTCTTTTACTCTAACTTCGCTGACTTCCCTCACTTTTCTCCCTCTCTCTCTCTCTTTCTCTCTCTCTCTGATTCTTTTCTTTTACGACAATAATAGATTTTTTATAGATCAAGAGATTGATTTCCCCCAAAATTCATTAAAAATTAGGTTTAAGACTCCCAAAATAACTCAAATTAAGATCTGGATAATTCTGATCATTGGATGTTGATCAAACGGTCCAAAAATTACTTAAAAACTTCTTAAAATAACTCAGATCAAGTCAGATTTTATATCAGCCATTGGATCAATCGTTAGATTGAATCTAGGCCGTTCGATCACATAGAAAGAGGCATTTTGATCTTTAGTTTAATGTCAGGATGAATCTCAGCCCTTGGATCTCGATCGGGAGCTATGGATGCCGTCCATCAGCACCTTCGTTTCGACTATCCGATCAAGTTTCAATGAAAGCCGCCCGTTGGATCAGACAAAATTTCCAAATTGCCCTCTATAGACCATGCGTGAGCCCGGTGTTGCATGGATCGCCGCGTTCTTCAGCCAATCAGAGCACTTTTCTTGATGTAAAATTCTTGAAATGCCCTCTTGAAATGCTGACATCATCCTGACATCAGCATTGCATTGATAGGTTGGCTGCTATTGCGATCGAACCGGGCCGAACCACTGAACCGGTTTGAACCAAATCAATTTTTTTTTTTTTTTGAAATTCAATTTCGGACTTATTTGAAGTCTGTTTTGTTTGAAATTTATTTTATCTAAACCAAAAAAATAAGATCTTCACATTGGTGGCCTTCTTTCATGCATAAGATTAATAAAAGTATTAATTTTTAAAAAAATAAATTTATTTATTTATAATTTAATACTTTTATTAGTATATTTTTACCACTTATTACACCCCCCAATTTAGTCATTGCTAGTCCCTTAGCAATATTTTGTTTAATACCATGTTTCAATAAGATTATCCATCACAAAGATAAAATCTAGGATTAAAGGTCAAAAAGTTTAGAAAATACTGCTAACTAAGCATTGAGCTTCAGAAGCAAATTTTTCAGTCAATACAATTAAAAACTTTCTTAGAGTACATCAAAGATCTATAGCACTTGTGTTCGTGATGACTAACTTTAGCATTTCAGTATTAAATTAAAAGAATAAAAGTATCCTCTCTTATCACCTATTTTGGTCAATTTTCTATACATTCTCAATTTTATACTCATGAATTAAGGTAGCTTTCACACTGCCTTTCTCTTTTTTTTTTTTCTTTTTTTTTTTTTTTTTACTGTGCTGAGCATCCTGGCCTTTTCCTTCACCATTTTACGTGAATTTTCACACTTGACCTAGGTGCAGAGACCCAGTTACTAGGCTTTGGGCAATCCACATATACTCTGTCTTTTGCACTTTATTTATAGGCAGGTAGCTCTTTCCTTAAATTCAAGTTTCTTTGATTAGAATGTATATTAATTACCAATTTTTAGTGATAATTGAATCCTCAGTTGGTCCTTATAATCAATACCTACTTTGCCTTGTTAGTGTGCATGTGCAATTAAAAAGTGCTAATAATCTTTTAATGACCTAAGTAGGCTGCTAAAAGTTGACCAACTAATCTACTTCTTTAACTCATTACATTCATTAGCAAATAATTCTATCTTTTATCACTTATCCAGTTTATCTTGCTCAAGATTTTCTTCTTGACACATGATTTTTTTTTTTTTTTAACTTATTCTACATTGTCTTAAAGGAGAAAGAAAAATAAAGGATGCAATAAAGGATAGGAAGGAATACACCTGATTTGGTTCAGTCTGGTTCTTTGGAGCTTTGAAATTTTGCTTGAGTTCTCATTGATTTTTCTGCAAAATTGAAAATACACACCAGAGCAGTAAAAGAGCAACAACAAATTACTAAAAAATAAAAGAAAAAAAAATGATCAAAACTAAAAAGAAAAGAAACAACCTATCTAGTAGTTCTGATTTATAGTCTTCAGCTTGACTTTCTTTTAAGTTCTAAAGTGGATCAATCTGGTGCCACTTCAATTGGAATACTTTCATGTTTGATCGAGTCCTCTTTCAATTTGACATTGCTCGCTTTTGTAGTCTCAAACCTATTTTCTACAGAATTCTCATATAATGAATTGTCAATAATATCAATTAGAAAATAAGTTTGATTATCATCAGGATGTTTAGTATCTTTGAAAACATTAAAAGTAACTTGTTCATCTTGGACTCTAAGAATTAATTTTCCTTGTTGAACATCTATTAAAGCTCCTCCAGTAGCTAAAAAGGGTCTCCCTAAAATAAGGGGTACATCATAATCTTCTTTCATATCAAGAACAATAAAATCAACAGGAAAAATAAACTTGTTTACCTTTACCAAGACATCCTCCACTATACCTCTTGGATATTTAATGGATCTGTCGGCTAATTGAAGAGTAATAGTGGTAGGCTTTGGTTCTCCTAGACCCAGCTTCCTGAAAATAGAAAAAGGCATGAGATTAATGCTTGCTCCTAAATCACATAAAACTTTATCAAAACTACAATCACCAATAATGCAGGGGATAGTAAAACTCCCTGGATCTTTTAACTTCTGTGGTAATTTATTTTGAAGTATTGCTGAGCATTCTTCATTCAAATTTATTCTCTCATGCTCCTTCAGCTTTTTCTTATTTGTTAAGATTTCTTTGAGAAACTTGGCATACCTGGGCATTTGAGTAATAGCATCTACAAAAGGAATATTAATATGTAAATTCTTTAAAATTTTGAAAAAGTTAGAAAATTCCTTATCTGGATGCTGTATTTGTCTCTCTGGGAATGGTAGTGGCGGCACGTAGGGCTTCACATTTGGATCAGCAAATCCGTATACCTGGAGACCATCCATCTGCTGGTTGTTTTGGTGACTGACGAATTTGAGTTGATGGTTCCTTATTTGTAGTTGGCTCTTCAGTCTCTTTCTTCTGATGTGGCTCCTCCAGCTTTGTACCACTTCTTAGGGTGATAGCATTGACTTGCTCCCTTGGATTTGTCTCCGTATTGCTTGGCAAGGATCCTTGAGGTCTCTCGGAGATTATCTTAGCCATTTGACCTATTTGCATCTCCAAGTTTCGAATTGCTGCTGTTTGGTCCTGCCTAAGTTTGGCTTCCAAATTTTTTATAGTTGCTTCTTGGTTTTGCATAAATTTGACCATCAGCTCTTCCATGTTGGACTTCTTTTCAGGTACTTGGAATCCCGGGGGTGGCTGTTGTGCTGCATTTTGATTGCTCCATGAGAAATTTGGGTGCTGCCTCCACCCTTGATTGTATGTGTTGGAGTAGGGATTGTTTTGTTGCGGCCTGAAAAAATTACCAATATAATTAGCTGTATCAGTTGTTTTAGCAAAAGGATTACCTGTCTGGCAATTGCTCGTATCGTGTCCTCCTCCACATAGGTCACAAGTAATGCTCTGAACATGCATAGCTGTTCCCTTTAAGTTGTTGACTTCGGCTCTAAGGGCTGCAATTTCAGCTAGTAAAGGTTGGCACGCAATCTACTCCCTGCACAGCTGCTAGTCTTTTTGGCATCATGCGCTTCTGTCTGCCATTGATAGCTATTTGATGCCATCTCATCGATCAGATCGAAAGGCTTCTTCCTCCATTTTTTGATTAATGGTTCCTCCTGCTGCTGCATCAATCATAGAACGATTAGTAGGAGATAAACCATTATAGAAAGTTTGTACCTGAAGCCATACGGGTAGTTGATGATGTGGACATCTCCTCAGCAGTTTCTTGAAATGCTCCCAAGCCTCATATAGTGTCTCCATGTCCATCTGCATAAAAGAAGTGATATCGTTGCGCATCTTAGCAGTCTTGGAAGGTGGAAAGTACTTGGCTAAGAATTTTTGGGCTAGGACATCCCAAGTTGTGATAGAACCTGCAGGAAGAGAATGAAGCCAACTTTTTAGCTTTATCCCATAAAGAGAAAGAAAATAACCTTAATCTAATAGCATCATCCGACACCCCATTAATTTTAAAAGTATCGCAAAGTTCAAGAAAATTAGAAATATGGGCATTCGGATCATCATGCACGTGTCCACTGAATTGGATAGTTGATTGAATCATCTGGATCATCGTCGATTTTATTTCGAAGTTGTTTGCTCGTACAGGCGGTCTCCTGATGCTCGAAGCTGCATCGACTATAGATGGTGTGATGTAATCATTTAATGGATGATGTACTGATCGAATAGCTTCATGCTGTCCTTCGGTCGCCATATCCAATCCTAGATTGATGTCGTTAGGATCTTCAGCTGCCATGTTTCTTTCTTGTTGTAGTCTTCTAATGGTCCTTTCAATTTCTGGATCTAAAGGTAGTAAGTTACTATGTCCAGTACGTGTCATGCACTAAAATTTTTTTTTTTAAATAATAAAAATTAAAAATAAATTTCTAAAGTAAAGCTAGGATCAAAATTTCAATATTGTTTTAGACACAATCCCCGGCAACGGCGCCAAAAACTTGATGCGTGCTAATTTATAGCTATGGCAAGTGCACCAGTCGATCAAGTAATAAAGTGAATGAGTAGAGTATCATCCCTAGAGGATTGGAAAACAAGTACTGAAAAGCTCTTTCCTATGCTTTATTTAGAAGATCGATTTATGAGAATAAGAAATTAAAGAATAAAATAAAAAATTAATTAAAAAATTTTCAGAAAATAGAGAGAGTGTAAATTATTAGGGTTTTAAACTCAAGAGAAATAGATTACTAAGGCAATCGGTTCCCCAACTCAGTTAATACAATATTTAGATTTTTAGATTAATTTTATTTTATGTGACGGTGGAGTCTCCTAATTTATTTACTACCCTTTGGTCCAGGCATAGCAAAACTATCAATATTTATTAATTACCCTTTGGTTCAGGTGTAATTTAAATAAATATTAATGCATTAAGTTTTGTGAAATCCTTTAATTAAAATACGCTGCGTCCAAAGCGCACTAAAATTTCTGCATGCATATGAATTCTAATTTGATTCATAATACAAGGTATATAATCAAGAAGCAATAACATAGATGTATTTGGTCCGTAACATCTATATTCATCAGATCAATTAGAAGATGGCCAGTAATCTTAAAGCATTAAGATCAGATTTATATACTCCTCATGAATAAAATTTAAAAATAATCATATTGAATATTGCATCAAAAGAGTGGCTACACCTTAGCCTTAGTAAAAGAAAATTTAGTTCATGATAATAAATTCAAAAATAGCGAATAAAATAAAAAACATAGAGAAACTAGACTGTTTGATTACTGAAATTGATTATCCGTTGCTCTTAGTGTGGAGAACTTGGCGAAGAAGAAGAGGCTCCTTGATCGATGTCTTGATTATCGAAGAAAAATCCTTTTCTTTCTCTCACAAATCGCTCTTCTCTTTCTACCTCTCTCCTCTCTTTTTCTTTTTTATTTTTCTATATTTCTCTAACTCTCTCCCTTTTTCTCTTTTTCTCTTTTTCTCTGACTTCCCTGACTTCCCTCACTTTTCTCCCTCTCTCTCTCTCTCTTTCTCTCTCTCTAATTCTTTTCTTTCATGGCAACAATAGGTTTTTTATAGATCAAGAGATTGATTTCCTCCAAAATCTATTAAAAATTAGGTTTAAGACTCCTAAAATAACTCAAATTAAGATCTGGATAATTCTGATCATTGGATGTTGATCAAATGATCCAAAAATCACTTAAAAACCTCTTAAAATAACCCAGATCAAGTCGAATTTTATATCAGCTGTTGGATCAACTGTTAGATTGAATCTGGGCCATTCGATCGCATAGAAAGTGGCCTTCTGATCTTTAGTTTAATGTCAGGATGAATCTCAACCGTTGGATCTTGATCGGGAGCTATGGATGCCGTCCATCAGCGCCTTCATTTCGACCGTCCGATCAAGTTTCAGTGAAAGCCGCCCGTTGGATCAGACAAAATTTCCAAATTACCCTTTATAGACCATGCGCAAGCCCGGTGTTGCATGGACCGCCGCATTCTTCAACCAATCAAAGCACTTTTCTTGATGTGAAATTCTCGAAATGCCCTCCTATTGGTCCACCATGCGCCGCAAAAAATGCTGACGTCATTCTGACGTCAGCATTGTGTCGATGGGTCAGTCTGCTATTGCGATCAAATCAGGCCAAACCGTTGAACCAATTTCTTGAACCGATTTGAACCGAACCGATTTTTTTTTTTTTGAAATTCAATTTTGGGCTCGTTTGAAGTCCATTTTGCTTGAAATTTATTTCATCTGAACCAAAAAAATAAGATCTTCACATTGGTGGCCTTCTTTCCTATATAAGATTAATAAAAGTATCAATTTCTAAAAAAATAGATTAATTTATTTTATAATTTAATACTTTTATTAGTATATTTTTACCACTTATCAGCAACCCTTACAACAATTAGATAAATCAATCTGAATAAACAGAGGGGAGAAAAGTCCCAAAACCCAAGTTTTAGCCCCTACTGAAACTAAGTACATGGAAAAAGAAAGAAAAAATTTACAACTCAAAATGCCCCTTTGAATGAGCAGAAAAGTTGTCCTTGTAGTTCGTTGAAAGCCTCTTTGAATGTGTGGAGTTAATGCACTTGAGGATTCTTTAAAGCTTGAGAGAATAGATTGATTGGAGATTGGGTATTCATTCAAGAATAGAGCATACTTTTTTTTCTCTTATTTTTTTTTTTATTTTTCAAAAATAATCTTTCTTCTTTTTATATCTCCAGTATTTCTTTTTTTGGTGATGATTGGAGTTCAGAAAAAGTAAAATCCGACCATTGGAGAGCAGCAATTAGTCGTTGGAATAAAAAAAATCCGATATAAAATGCCCCATCAAAAAGTTGTCGCCATGTCTCAAGACCTCTTAATTTGTCTCGAGATGTCTCATCAGATTACGAGGCCTCTTGGATTGATCAGGAGAGCTCTCATCTTCAGTTGCATGAAAAATCACCTTTCTAAAAAAAATGGCTCGCCTGAGATCGAGACGTCTCAGTTCTGAACGAGACGTCTCGCTAGAACTGTGAGATCTCTTTGGAATCCTACGAGACCTCTCACTCTCAGAGCACAGAAACTGAGTTTCTATCACCTATGATCAAGATATCTTGAGATTCACTCGAGACTTCTCAAAATCGACCCTAAATTGCATTTGCTGCGTGCCAGTCCACTCGAGAGCTCTCGAAAAAAATCCGAGATGTCTCGAAGACTATTCCAAGGAAATTTTAGGGGATTTGAATTTTATTTGATTTCCATTTTATGTCTTCCTTATTTTTGGTCAAAGAGCTCTCTTTCTTCTGATATTGGAACACTTAAAATAAAATATATTAGTAATCACTTGCTTTAATATTTGGTCATCATCATTTAATGTTTGGTCATCATCAAAATCACTTAGAGGGTCAACAATCTTCCTCTTTTTGATGATGATAAAATATTAAGCAAGCCATAAAAGGAATGTAAGCAATGTATATCAAGAACTAATGAATACAAAATTTTTGTGCTAAAGCTCCCCCTTAGTGTATGCTCTCATGAAATGAATAAGATTTGAATAATATTCATTTCATTTTGTATTTGTTCATTTCAATTATTTTATTTTCTAAAAGTCTTTTTTTATGAATTTATATTTTTGATTTGAGTGATTATACGTTTGTATTTTGTATGTTAGATTTAATTATGCATTTGCATATTTCTCCTTAATATTTCTCTCTCTTTTTGTCAGCATCAAAATCACAACAATAAGAGAATCATAAAAAGGCAAGAGCATGAAAAAGATTGATTTCATTGCAAGATGTGATAATACATAGATAAAGATGTTTGTTGATTTACAAAAAAAAATGAATCTCATACCAACATACTTAAACCAAATGTTAAAACAAAAGAGATACTAGACCTAGTCTTCATCAAAGAGGAACTCAATGATTGGTTCAAAGGAGGATTTGGGTCTAGTAGAGGACAAGTGAGGAGCAGTTCTAGGAGAAGGTAATGGTCTATAAGAAGATGATGGCTCAGAAGTGGATGCAGTTCGACTGTAAATCTACTGCAAGATGGAGATAATGACTTCAGCCATGGTGCACTGAACAGTGATGTTCTCTTCAAGTCTCTATGCAAGTTTGGCATTCTCGGATAAAAGTAGTTCAATTTGACTTGACGAACTGTGGTGCTCCTTTTCCAAAATCTCAAGTCTTTGAGACAATCTACTAATCTATTGGCTAAGTATTTCTGTCTGACCTTCAGTGGATATCCTTTGTTCTTCAATGCTTACAAGGAGTTGATGCCTCATGCTGGACAGTATATCCATAAACCTTTCAGATACTTTCTAAACCACTACTTCTGCCATCCTTTCAATTAACAGATCTTGATTAAAAGCTGAGGGAGATGCTGGTGTAAGACAAGGAGGCACCTGAGGAGAGTGTGGGGACCCTGGTGTAGTAAAAGAGGGTCCAACAACAAATAGTGATGATGGAGGGGGTGGAGACCTATGTTCTTCGGGGTCATTCGCAGCATGTTCATCTACCGTCACCCATTTGTTGTCCCTTTTTGCAAACATCATCTAGTTTAATGTTTCTTTATTGATGTAGTCTGTGTGGACCAGTTTTTTGAAGTCTTCACCTTTTAGATTAACTTTAAAGTCCTTGAAGATTAAGGTAAAGATCAATCCATAGGGTAAACAAGCCTTGCTTTTGTTGGTGGTGTCTTTCAGTTGTTGAAGCATAAGAGAGGGAAAGTTGATGGGAGTTCCAGTCACCAAAAAGAACATGACACCTAGTTCTCTCTTTCCAACCCAGTCATGTCTTCCTACTTTAGGAAAAACTACGTGACTAACAAAAGATTGCAGTAATCTCATCTCAACCGAGAGAAGATGTAAAACTAATTGTACATTTTCATCAACATCCTTCCTTTCTAAGATGCACTTGAGGGATTCAGTTTTGTCAAACAAATTTAGATTGCTAATCCCTACCCTAGGCACTTCGAGAAGCTGCCCTATTTTTTTCTCATCTAAGAAAATGTGTACCCCTTTCACAATGGACTCAACTTTCGACCCATGATCAAAGCTAATGTTGTCAAAAAATTCTCTTATCAAGTTCGGATAAACATTTACCTCTAGCATACACATTTTTTTCCATCCTTGATATCGAATCCAAGTCCCAATACAGAAGTATTCCTAACCTAGGTATTTGATATCCACATAACGGCCCATTGGAACTATCTTAGTAGCAATGAAGAGACGAGCACGAGATGATGAAGTAGGTGGAGATGATTGAGGAAAGTCCCGCTATCACTTAGACCTAGCTTCAGTCAATGGCGTGATGGGAGGTCTTTGTGCGGCAAGGGATCTCTTCTTTGGAGCCATTGGGGTTTAAGATTTGGAGGGAATGGACAAGGAAAGGTGATTCGGAAGGTTTTTTAAGAGAGGAGGAGAGTTTTGGAGAGCTTGGAGGAGAGGTCTCGGAAGAGCGGAACGATTGAATGAAACAGGGGACCTCTCATAGATTGATTAAAAAGAGGGCCCCCAAGAGTCGAGAGCTCTCATCTTAAAGATGAGACACCTTGAAAATTTTGAGAGCTCTCGCATTTACCACAAGATGTCTCGAAATCCAGTCGAGAGGTCTCATGAATAACCCGAGACTTCTTGTGCACAGGGGGAAGAAATTAGGATAAAAACAAAATTTCAAACCATTTTTTTCTTAATTTTTAAGATTGAATTAGGAGTGTTTAGGATAATAGAGGGAGACCAAAAGTAATCCAAAAAATTCAAGATTAAATATTTTTATAGAGGATCACATACACCAAGTTCACCCCAAATTTTAGAGAATCTATCTTCACTTAGAGGTTTTGTAAAAATGTCAGCTAATTGATTTTTAGTTCAAATAAATTCAAGCACAATGTTATTATTTTGAATATGATCTCTAATAAAATGATGTCTAATTTCAATATGTTTGGTTCTTGAATGTTGAACAAGATTTTTTGTCAGGTTTATGGCACTAGTGTTATCATATTTAATAGGTATCTTGTTTTGCTTAATTCAAAAATCTTTGATTTATTGCTTGAATAAAAGTATTTGAGCATAGCAACTCTCTGCAGCAACATATTCAGCCTCGACCGTTGATAGAGATATTGAGTTTTGCTTTTTGCTATACCAAGAGATCAAGTTCAACCCTAGAAATTGATAAGTGCCATTGGTACTCTTTCTATCAATTTTACATCCTCCATAGTCTGCATCAGTGTATCCAATCAACTCAATGGAAGATTGTTTTGAGTACCAAAGACCTAAGTTGTGTGTGTAGATCAAATATCTAATTTTTTTTTTAATAGCTAATAAGTGTGATTCTTTAGGATTAGATTGAAATCTAGCATACATGCACACACTAAATAATATATCAGGCCTACTTGCAATTATGTGAAGTAAGGATCCTATAATACCTCTGTAGAGCTTTTCATTTACATTCTTACTATTCTCATCTTTGTCAAGTTTGCAAGAAGGGCTCATGGGTGTGCCGATTTTCTTTCTATTTTTCATGCCAAACTTCTTGAGCATCTCCTTGATGTACTTTCTTTGGCTAATAAAAATACCTTCCTTTGATTGTTTGACTTGTAGTCCAAGGAAGAAATTCAGCTCCCCTATCATGCTCATTTCAAATTCACTCTACATCAACTTAGCAAACTTTTGACAAAAAATTTCATCAGTAGCTCCGAATATGATGTCATCCACATATATTTGAACTACAAGAAGGTCAATATTTTTCTTTTTCAAAAATAGTGTGGTGTCTATACTTCCTTTGATAAAATCATTTTGTAATAAGAATTTGCTCAATCTCTCATACTAAACTCTAGGTGCTTGTTTAAGTCCATAGAGGGCTTTAGTTAACTTACATACATGATTGGAAAGTGAGTGATTTTCAAATCTGGGTGGTTGTTCTACAAATACTTCTTTGGCAATATAACCATTTAAAAAGGTACTATTCACATCCATTTAAAATAATTTAAAATTCATATAATAGGCAAAAGTAAGTAACAATCTTATAGCCTCTAATCTTGATATAGGTGCATATGTTTTATCAAAGTTAATTCCTTCTTCTTGATTATATCCTTTAGCAACTAATCTAGCTTTATTTTTTACAACATTACCATGTTCATCTAATTTATTCCCAAATATCCATTTTGTACCAATTATTGGATGATTTATGGGTCTATTTACAAGAGTCCATACATTGTTTCTTTCAAATTGGTTTAGTTCATCTTGGATGGCTAGCATCCAATTAGAGTCTTGTTCAACTTCTTCTACGTTTTTAGGTTGTATTTGAGAAACAAATGCAAGGTAATCAAATGTATCCTTAAAAGAGGATCTAGTTCTTAACCTTTGTGAAGGATCACTTAAAATCAATTTCTTTGGGTGATTATGTGCATACCTCCACTTCTTTGATAGATCTCTGTGATCATTAGATGCTTCAATCTCAACATCCTTATCTTGTTCAATGATTGTTGTAGAGTTATCTTTGTCATGAATGATGTTGTCATTTAAGTTTAGCTCCTTCATTCCATCTTCAAGAATTCCTGTATCATCATCAAAAACATCTTCTTTTATCGAAGAATGATTGTTAGCTTCATCAAAAATGGCATGTATTGATTTTTCAACAACTAAAGATTGTTTGTTAAAGACTCTATATACTTTGCTAGAAATAGAGTATCTAAGAAATATACCTTCAACTGCCTTAGCATCAAATTTGCCTAGATTATCTTTACCATTGTTATGAATAAAATATTTGCAATCAAAAATATGAAAATGATTGATATTAGGTCTTTTTCCTTTCCAAAGCTCATAGGGTGTTTTCTTTAAAATCAGACAGATAGAAACTCTATTTAGGATGTAACATGCTATGTTAGTGGCTTCAGCCCAAGAGTATTTGGGTAGATTTTCTTCACACAACATAGTATGGGCCATATCAACTATGGTTTTATTCTTTCTTTCAATAACTCCATTTTGTTAAGGGGTTCTAGGTACTGAAAAATTATGTTCTATGCCATGTTCATTGCAAAATTCTTCAAAGTATTTGTTTTCAAATTCTGTGCCATGATCACTATGGATACATACCACAATAGAGTTCTTTTCATTTGTTATTTTCTTGTAAAACTTTAAAAATAATGAAAATGCTTCATCTTTGTGAGCTAAAAATAGAACCCAAGTGAAACGAGAATAATCATCAATAATTACTAGACCATACTTCTTTCCTCCTAGGCTTGTGGTCCTAGTAGGTCCAAACAAATCCATATGAATCAATTCAGGAGGACTAGAAGTTGAAACTACATTTTTGGATTTGAAACTCCTCCTAGTTTATTTTTTGAATTGGCAAGCATCACAAACATGATCAATTTAAAAATTTAGTTTTGGTAGCCCCTTAACTAAGTCTTTATTATGCAATTTACAAAGAGTATGCATGGAAGCATGACCTAATCTTCAGTGCTAAAGTCAACTAGTTTTTTTTATGTTAGCATTCATTGCAACTAGGTATTGACCACTCTTCATGGCAATTTCATCAAGATTCACCATGTAGATGTTCCCACACCTAAATCCAATGAATTTTAAACTATCATCCAAGGAACTAGATACTTTGCACAAAGAAGATTCAAATGAGACTTTAAAATGTCTATCACATAGTTGATTAATATTAAGCAAGTTATATTTTAAATTATCAATTAATAATATATTATCTATAAAGATCGAAGAAGTAATCTGAATTTTACCATAGCCAATTATTTTACCTTTGCCATTATCGCCAAAGGTGACTACTCCCCCTTCCTTTTTTTCTAGGGTGACAAATTATTGCTTGTCACCCGACATATGCCTTGAGCAGCCGCTATTTAAAAATCAATCCTATTTTGATCCTTGGGCAGGCATTCCTGCGCAAATAATCAAGTGATAGTATTAGGTACTCGTCTTCTTAGATCCTTTAGGGTTAGTAGACATGGTTCCTTTTGGAACCCAAATGCTTTTAATATGCTTTTTATTAACTCTTCTTGTATTGCATTCAAAAGTCTTGTGTTCTACCTTTTTGCATTTAAAGTAAATGGTATGAGAAGTGCTATTAGTGATGGATGCAGTAAAAAAATTTTTTAGAAACTTGGTTTTGTCTTTGGATTTATATCCTAGTCTGGCCTTATCATAAACTCCTCTTTGACTATTTAAAATCATTTGCAATTTTTCAGAACTATAAGTAAATTTATTAACTAAAGGCTTTAATTTATCTAATTCATCCTTTAGGATTTTATTTTTTTCTTTTAACTTATTATGGCTACTAATTACCTCTTCTTTTTCTTTCAAGAGTGTTTGAGTCATTTTCATAAGATTTCTATATTTTGAGCTTATCTTTTTAAAATCTTTCATCAAATCATAAAAAGCATCTTAAAGCTCATCAAAGATAAAATCTGAATTAAAAGTGGAGGATACCTCATCATCTTGTGCCATTGAACACACGTTTGCTTCATTTTGATTTTCTTCCTCCGTGCTTGACTCATCGCTGTCGCTCCAAGTTGCTAACATGACTTTCTTTTTTATTCTTTTTAGCCCTTTCTTCAATAGAGGACATTCAGCTCTTAAATGTCCGGACTTCTTGCATTCATAGCAAGTGGACTGATCTCTCTCTTTTTCTTTTTCTTTCTTCCTGCTGGCTTCCCTCTAGTGAAGTTTCTCTTCTTGAATCCTTGTCTTCTTCTTCCCATAAATTTCTTGAATTTTTTGATCACCAGGGCCATGTCTTCATCATTTTTCTCACTGGTGGATAAATCATCTTCTTCTTCATCAGCCATGGATTTCGCTGCTATTATTTTCTTCTTGTTGTTGTCTTCTTCATTATGCCGACTCATGGCTAGCTCATGTGTCATCAAGGATCCAATGAGTTCCTCTAGTGGCAGTGTATTCAGATCCTTTGCCTTCTGGATGGCTGTTACTTTAGCTTCCCATGATTTAGGCAAAGATCGGAGGATCTTTCTCACTAATTCACTATTAGTGTAAATTTTACCTAAGCTTTTCAAATCATTTATAATATTAATGAATCTTGTGTACATGCTAGTGATAGATTCAGTGGGGTCAATTTTAAATAACTCATATTGGTGAACTAGGATGTTAACTTTTATTTTTTTTACTTGATTTGTCTCCTCATGTGTGACCTCAAGTCTGTCCCAAATTTTCTTTGCAAAATTGCAAGTAGAGATTCGGTTAAACTCATTTGCATCAAGGGCACAATAGAGTACATTCATTGCCTTGGCATTAAAATTGAACAAGTTTCTTGTCTGTTTCATCCCAATTCTTCTCCGACTTAGGAGAGGATGTGCCATTGACAATGATTGTAGGTGTGTGTGGGCCATTGACAATGACACTCCATATGTCATAGTCAAGGGCTTGAATGAAAATGCGCATGTTAGCTTCCCAAAAGGTATAGTTGAATCCATTGAAAAGAGGTGGCCGATTTGTCGATTGCCCTTCGACAAGTGAACCACCTAGTTGGGTTGACATGATCTTTATCTCTAGTTGATAAGATCAATAATTGTAGAGAACCAAGGCTCTGATACTAATTATTGCCCAGATAGACAACCCAAGAGGGGGGGTGAATTGGGTTTTCAAAAAATTAAAATAGATATGTGTAGTGCTAAATGATTAAAACCTAAGTGAATCAAGTGTAAGAGCAAATAGAAGACATAATTAAGAGCACACACACAAACAAGAGAATTTTATAGTGGTTCGATGCTCTTTCAGTACCTACGTCCACTCCCCAAGCACACTCTTAGGAATTTCACTATAATCCTGTAAGATTATAGTTACAAATAAGACAACCTTTTCTGACTTGGACAACCTCCAGTCAGACCATATGAAGGCCTCTGATTGAGCACAAACTCCTTTGGCTCAGACAGGACAACTTATTTATGATAGCAAAAGAAGAACGTTAGGTTCAATCGAGTGCTAGCACGATTTCCTTGAACCTAATTAAATCTCATTCAGATCAATTGAACTAGATCAGTTCAATTGATGATCACCAAATTCAAACCCTTGTTTGTGTGACCCAGTTAGGTTCAGTTCTATATGGTAATGGGATATGTCACGATCTCTATCATTGATATTATCGAAACTCCTTTCGATGGATCAGAATTCTTCTAATTCGAACAGCTAGAATGATCGATCATCTAAATCATTCTAATTGCTCCCAAAATCCACCAATGACACCTAGCAGTATATGGTGGCAACCCATCAGAGCTGAATGCAAACCTCTTGGTGCAGCTACCTGTGTGATTCAGTCCTTCTATCTTGAGCCCCGATCAGATTAGGGTTAAGGTAAACTCGTCAAACCCTAGTCTCTGTCATATGATGTAATCATTCGATTCAAGTCCAATGTGAAAATCTAAATAGAAACTCTTTCTATTTTTTCACTCTACCATGGCCATGGATTTCTGGACTTGATTCTCATGATCATCATAGGGCTGCTCCTCTACCATCGAGGTAGATAGATTCCATCTTGATGTCATCCAGTTCCTACAATGAACATGTCATAGCCAACATACACCTCAGGGTTCCATATGGCTAGAAGATCGAGTAATGGTGTAGTCAAACTATAACACCCTCAAGGTGAACTGCCGATGCATCTCAGGTCAAAGAACCAGACACACTACTACAGCATCGAGTCAATCATCGACGAGAAGGTAGACTCCCTAATGACTACTCGAGGTGGTCACGCTCAGTGCCCTCATTCTCTAACGAGTACCTATACTTTTGCTTCGGTGTCTCCACACCGTAGACTTAAGACTCATCTACTGAAGAGAAGCGATTGTACACCAACCTTCTAGATCAATCACCATCCTCGTGATGATCCTATGGTCGGGAGCAATTTATGAGTTAATAATGATTATTCATGTCTTAAATTTTCAACTCTTGAAAATATGAATTATCATTGCCATTAACTCAAAGGATGTATCACAGACACTAAATACACATATGTGATAGAAAATAACCCATTTATTGCTTTTAGTCAAAATTATAATTTTACCCCTAGAAGTGTATTACAAGTGTCAGCCAATTTTGGCTTTTAGGGCACATATATCTAACAAAAAGTACATATCAACATATGCATATAAGGATCAAGATCTAAACTCGAAACACATATTATTCAGATCTCATCTAAATAATCAAAAATTAGATCATAAATCATTTAATTTTAGATTTAAAATATAAAAAAAAATTATAAATTATTTTAGATCTTATCTAACATATTTATGATTTATATCATTCAGGTCAGCACATACTAGGATAACCTATACACTATAAGGGATAAACCTTACAGCAGGACAACCTTATAATCAGTATGCATGATCCTAATATTATTTAGATCTAATCTAAATAATCAATAATAGATCAAATATCTATTTAATTTTAGATTTAAAATTAAAAAAATAAATCATAAAATTTTTTAGATCACATCTAACCTATTCATGATTCAAAAATTCAGATTAGCACATACTAGGATAATCTTTTCATTATAAGGGATTAACCTTATAATAGGACAACCTTATGTCAGTATGTGCAATCTTTAATTTATATTTCTAGATTTATTTTAATGTAAAATATGATCATGTCCTAAAAGAACCTAGATGCTCTGATACCACTATTAGAAAATATGCAGGATTTCATGCATATATTTTGAAACTTTTTTAAATTTATAAGTAGCATAAGACATAGATTAAATAATTTAATCTAATTATGCATGTGATCTAATCACTAAATCCTACATCTAGGACTTATGACTTGTCAAGATGTAATCATAAATCTAAAAATAAATCAATCATGGTTGGTATTAATAAAATCAATACCTAAATCTAGAATAGTTCTAGAAAACCCTAGATCACATCTAGGTGAGAGAAGAGATCAAATCTCTTACCTTTATATGGATCGAGAACTTTGTGGCTAAAAATTAATGTCATTCTTTATTGCTTAGAGCCATACAGCACATCCAGCATCTATGGATAGTCCACATGAAGCTGCAACATAGATTGGAGGTTCGTTGAATGAAGATCTACTCGAAGTGCTAGCTTCTCGCGGATCTCTCTTGATGATTAATCAAAAATATTCTTCAAATCTCTTAGACCCTCTAAGAGATGAAGAATAGAAGGTGGAATAAGGAAGAACTCCAATCCTTGGATCTTCCAAAAATCAGAAAATAAATAAGTTAAGAAAGATCCTAAGAGAAGACATATGTTCTCTTTTCAGGACATCAATCATTGATATCCTAAACGGATCTCCATACCTAGACAAGAGAAGACCTTCTCCACTAGTATTTTTCTACACTTCCAAACCTCTTTCTTTATAATTTTATTCATAAAAATATCACACAAAAAATGAGAAGAAAAGGTTCTCAAAAGAACCCTAAGAGAAGACCATCTTCTCTTCTTTTTCTTTTCATTAGGACATGATCAAATCATATCCAAAAAAGACCCTGATACCCCAACAATTTGGAGCATCCATCCTCCACGCCCTCTCTCTCTCTCTCTCTCTCTCTTTTAGATTTTTCTCACAAAAATCTAACAAAATAAGGGATAAAGAAAAAACTTGAAGGTAACTCACAAGAGAAGACAATCTTCTCTTATCTTTTTCTCTACAAGATATCAACATTTGATATCTTAATGAAGCCTCTCTCCTCCAAGATTATTGGTTCCTTAAACCATCATGCCTCCTCCTTTTCTTCAATTTTTTTGTGGAAAACCGAGGATAAAGCATATTCTTCCCCTATCTTATAGGAGGCATCTCATATAAATAGGGTGACTAGGTCAAAACCAAGTCAAATAAGAAGTCCTTGGTGGCATCCAACTCTTGGATGCCACGTTAGAAAATATGTCTTAAAGCCAATCATCTAAGTGATAGATGATTGAAATTAGTATATGAATTATCTAATAATAATTATTATTTGGCTGGTTCATCATATAATTTCTATCTTTCTTAAATGAACTCCTAAATTATGATAAAGTCCTTAGAACCATAATCAATCGATAAAGGAGGATTTATCAGATGGTTCTTAAATTATTCATGATCAAATGATTTATTATTAACAAGGATGATAACTTATTGAGTGTAGATCACTATATGCCATATGCATTGATTGTCCTTATAACCAAGTGGTATGGAGACACTGGTATAGTATCCAGGTGAGATGTAGTAGTACATCTACACTGAACATGACCAATGTAGCACTCTACTGTCAAGAGTAGCTAGCTAAGGCCAATGGATATAAGTGTCCCTCCGATCTGAGATTACCATGGTGACTTGCAAGCAACTCACTGTACTTTAATACCAGACCACCTATATTTCTAATATAGGTTTGAAAGGTTTCTTATTGTAGTCAAGTCCTTATGAAGTCGGTGTATGGGTCAAGATGGGATTGACCACTCCTGATTAACTTTAGGAAGAGAATATCTTGCTATGTTTTAATTTAGCAAAATCTAGGCTTAGGTAATCCTCATGAGAATTTATAGGATTTGTAAAATTTTGAGATACAATAGAGATGACTTGTATGAGTGTTAACAACTTACTTGAAGTCATCTTGAGCATTATTGGTGAAAGAGATGAATTATATGGTAACCATAGGTCAATGTTCTAAGAATGTTGCTTTGTATACATTCGACCTATTCGGACGTCGGGTACCATTTCTAGATGGTCATTTCAATTGGTACGGAAATTAGTTTTCATGCTATCGACTTAGGTTCGAACCTATGAGGTCACATACATAAGAGGTTATAACCTGATCAGATGGTTGATCGATGATTGAGAATTGTTCTAAGGTCAAACAATCAATGCGATTGATGTCTGACCTAATGCAAGTATTGCAAGAGGATCGATTAGCAATTGGATTGCTAATTAGCTTAATTTGATTGAGCAATCAGGTTGAGATCAAGTCTAATTGAATTAGATTCAATTAGAATTGATTCAGACTTAATTAGATTAAGTCTAATTGATTTATTGGATAAGCCAATTGCAAGAGAGAACAAGTTCTTGTTAAATTAAGACTTGAGTGTATCTAATTTTTAATTTGATTAGAAATAAAATTAGATTTAAATATGATTTAAATCTAATTTAATTAAGCTCTTAATTAGATTAGGATTGTCTATTAAATAGGTTGACTTAAATCTATTTAGAAAAAAGTTTTATTGGGTTTGACCTAGTGTATAAGAGAATCCTAGTTAGACCTAGTTAGACTAGGATTCCATCTTCTCCCTTGCACCACCTAAGGAATAATCCAACGCCCCACATATTTAATTCTAGATTTTGTGAGCCTTCTCCATGTCTAAAGAGGTTCACCATGCCCCTTATTCAGATGTTTTGGAATATTATTTGACCTGGTTAGATATGAAAAGTGGTTAGGATTAGTTTCTTGTTTTGAATGAGTCCCAATACTCCAAAACTCTTTACCTTCTCTTTGCGCCAATTTTTCTCCGTGCCTCCCATTATTTTGTGCGCTATTTTTTCTTCCCTTTGCATGTTATTCTCTATTCCTCACATAGGAAAAATAGAAGGAGGGACGTCCAAGAGTTGGATGCCTCCCAACTTCCTTGATTCACTAGGTCATTTGACCTAGTCTTTTCTTATTTTATGGAATGCCCCCTTTTTAAGAATCTATTGAAGGAACCAAATCTAGGATTTTATGGATAGATCTTAAAACTTTTTCAAGATCATGTAGTGAAAAACTTAAATAAATTAAATATTTATTTAAATAAATATAAAAATATCCTAGATCTAAGATTTATTACATGATCAAGGCATGATATTAAATCAAAAATTAAAAATACAAAGAAAAGATTAACATGTTGATCTTATCAACATGCTACAATACTACATCTAATGTAGCTATAGAATAACATATTAGATCTGATACCTGAGCAAGTTAGATGTTCTAACTTGCTGATCTAGGCTTGAGAATGAAGTCATGAACTGCATATGCATCCGGCCTCTAGGAGTTATCCACACGAGCCCATTAACACGATCTGAGATCCTGATGCAGAAAATTAGCACAGCATGCTAGTACTGTGCTGATCTCTCTTCGACGGTCGATTCGATGCTTTCTTCTTCGAGACTTGGACTCTCCAAAATATCAAAAGAAAGAAAAGAGATTTCAGATCTAAGACTCTATCAAAAATCTCAAAAGGAGGAAAAGAGAAAATCAAAACAGCCTTAGAAGAAGATCCTCTTCTTCTTCTCTTTTCTCTCACCTAGACACCTAGTTTGGTATCTATGGAATCCCAACACCCAAAGACCCTCCCCCTCTAATTTTTGCACACCCCAAAGCTCTCCTAAAGGTTTGTGTTTCATGAAAAAATCAAGCCAAAAGTCATCCAAAATATATAAAAAAAGAAGAGTCCTCATCTAGGTCAAATACTAGACAAGAAAAGGTCAAATAGGGCAAGTCAAGGGGCACCCAACTCTTGGGCGGGCGGCACCTATTGGGAAGAGTTTAGGTTTGTTAGGATTCTATCTCATAGAATCTAAAATCAAAACAAACTTCTTCTCTGACTTGGTCCTCCACCCAATTACCATATGAGAAAGAGAGAGAGAGAGGGGGGGCATGCATGAAGACCAGGGAGAAAGGAATTTGTCGCACAAAATAAGAGAAGAATGGGCGTGGGGCGAGGGATATAGGTGGCGTAAGTATAGGGAGTCCTAGTCATACTAGGACTTCTATTTTGACTTGGTCAAAAATTGATTTCTCAAACCAAATTAAACCAGAAGTAAACCAACCCAATTAAGAACTTAATTAAATTAGATTTAATTTTTATTTAATTTTTTAATCAAATTAAAAAATTGGGTTGATCGGAGTCCTAGTTGAACTAGGACTAGTTCTTCCCTACACTTGGCTTATCCAATAAGCCAATTGGACTTGATCCAATCATGTCCAAAATAAATCTAATTAAATTATATTTAATTAGACTTAATCTCAGCCCTCTACTTAATCAAGTTAAGTTAATTAGTAATCTAATTACTAATCGATCCTCCTGTAATGCTTGCACTAGGTTAAACATCAATCATATTAATTGTTTAATCCTAGAACGATTCTTAATTGTTGATCAACCATTCGATCAGATTATGAGCTCTAATATGTGTGACCTCATAGGTCCAAATCTAAATCGATAGCATAAGAATAGATTCCTATACCAATCGAAGTAACCATCTAGTAATGGTACCCGACGGTCGGATAGATCGAATGTGTAGAATAACATCCTTAGAACCCATGTAGATATAGTTTCCATATAATTTATCCCCTTGACCAAAATGCTCATAGGACACCTTAGAGTTTAACTACAACTCTGATCAAGTTGTCCATGTTATATTTCAAAATATCAAATCTATTTGATGGATTATCTTGGCCAAAATTTTGCTATATTGAAATACAGTGATACATTTTTCTTCAACTCTTGGAGTAATCAATTTCATCTTGATCACACACCGACTTTGCAAGTACTTGACTGTGCCCAGAAGCCTTCTGTTACTGAATTAGAAATTTAGTTAATCCAGTTCTAAAGCATAGTGAGTTGCTTGTAAGTCACTGAGGTGATCTGAAGTCTAAGAGACACTTATACTAATATCCCATCGAAGACATTCTCGATAATAGAATAATCTAGAGTTGGCCACGTTCCATGACATATATCCATACATCTCGTCTGTATTGAAGAAAAAACCTTATTTCTCGGTCCAGGTTCGTCCAGATCTGATCAGATCAAGAGATATATTTCAAAATTTTTTTCTCTTGATCCCAATCAGATCTTGATATGTTTCAGATCTGATTCTTATTATTTTAATAAATAAAATAAAATAAGATAAATTAAATCAAATTTAATTTACCTGATTTGGGTAATCCTATTACCCTGTAGATGATCCTGATTGCAGCGGAAGGTTCTGGATCTAGCCACGCAAGCGCCTGGCCTCTACCAGTATCCACTCGGGTTGGATCTGGAGATCCTCTTCTTCTCTATCACGCCTCCAAAAATCAGATCTGGATCTGATCTGGAGGATCTTCAAAACTCTTTTGAAGATCTGCAGTCGTCCTTTTGCAGCAGCGCAGCCTTCTTGCTTTTGATCGCCTTTCCTTGATCTGAATCGCACCAACCAAAATCCAAAACACCTTTTGGACGTGGAGAGCAAGGGGAGAAGAAGCTATGGCATGGAGGAGGAGGGGAGAGGCAGCCTTGGGGCGTGGGGTTTCTCAATTGAATTGCATTCATTTATTCTGAGTTGGGCGCAGGGTCTTATTTATAGACTAAGCGTGATCCAACTCCTCTTCCTCCCAACCAATCACAACCCTTTGTGAAATCAGATCTAAATCTGATTGGTGGAAATAGAGACCCCTGGATTCCTCCTTAGAGGGCGCCTAAGACCAGTCAAAGTTGGTTCTTAGAAGAACTCTAATTGGAATCCAAAAAGGAGATGGAGTCCTTGTCCAACAAGGACTCCTAGGCGCCTCCT
This sequence comes from Cocos nucifera, assembly GCA_006176705.1. Taxonomy (NCBI): domain Eukaryota; kingdom Viridiplantae; phylum Streptophyta; class Magnoliopsida; order Arecales; family Arecaceae; genus Cocos; species Cocos nucifera. The sequence goes on along the minus strand of QRFJ01005918.1, from coordinate 15,119 downwards.
ACTTGGGCTCACGCCACCCTTGGCGTGCGCCCTTCTCCTTGCCAGGTTCTGGCAGGGGGACAGGCCCCCACCAGCTCTCCAATAGGTGCATGACATGTGGTCAAAAGTCAAAGGGTGTCAATGGTCAACGTTTGACCAGTCAAAGGTAGACTTTTGACCAAAGTCAAAGAACAAGAAATGGCAGGTGACCAAAAATGGCAGGTAATGTCTTACAAATAAGACAACCTATTCTGACTTGGACAACCTCCAGTCAGACCATATGAAGGCCTCTGATTGAGCACAAACTCCTTTGGCTCAGACAGGACAACTTATTTATGATAGTAAAAGAAGAACGTTAGGTTCAATCGAGTGCTAGCACGATTTCCTTGAACCTAATTGAATCTCATTCAGATCAATTGAACTAGATCAGTTCAATTGATGATCACCAGATTCAAACCCTTGTTTGTGTGACCCAGTTAGGTTCAGTTCTGTATGGTAATGGGATATGTCATGATCTCTATCATCGACATCATCGAAACTCCTTTCGATGGATCAGAACTCTTCTGATTCGAACAGCTAGAATGATCGATCATCTAAATCATTCTAATTGCTCCCAAAATCCACCAGTGACACCTAGCAGTATATGGTGGCAACCCATCAGAGCTGAATGCGAACCTCTTGGTGCAGCTACCTGTGTGATTAAGTTCTTCTATCTTGAGCCCCGATCAGATTAGGGTTAAGGTGAAACTCGTCAAACCCTAGTCTCTGTCATATGATGTAATCATTCGATTCGAGTCCAATGTGAAAATCTAAATAGAAACTCTTTCTATTATTTCACTCTACCATGGCCATGGGCTTCTGGACTTGATTCTCATGATCATCATAGGGCTGCTCCTCTACCACCGAGGTAGATAGATTCCATCTTGATGCAATCCAGTTCCTACAATGAACATGCTATAGCCAACATACACCTCAGGGTTCCATATGGCTAGGAGACCGAGTAATGGTGTAGTCAAACTATAACACCCTCAAGGTGAACTGCCGATGCATCTCAGGTCAAAGAACCAGACACACTACTGCAGCATCGAGTCAGTCATTGACGAGAAGGTAGACTCCCTAATGACTACTCGAGGTGGTCACGCTCAGTGCCCTCGTTCTCTAACGAGTACCTGTACTCTCGCTCCGGTGTCTCCACACCGTAGACTCAAGACTCATCTACTAAAGAGAAGCGATTGTACACCAACCTTCCGGATCAATCACCATCCTCGTGATGATCCTATGGTCGGGAGCAATTTTATGAGTTAATAATGATTATTCATGTCTTAAATTTTCAACTCTTGAAAATATGAATTATCATTACCATTAACTCAAAGGATGTATCACAGACACTAAATACACATATGTGATAGAAAATAACCCATTTCATTAATTATAGTCAAAATTATAATTTTGCCCCTAGAAGTGTATTACAAGTGTCAGCCAATTCTGGCTTCTAGGGCACATATATCTAACAATCTCCCACTTGTCCTAAAGCCAATTGGCTACAAGTCTAAGTCCCATCTTCTCAAGGTGGGCTTCGATCTTCTGCTGGCCCAACGGCTTTGTAAGTGGGTCTGCCACATTATCTGTGGAGTTGACTCTCTTGACCTCAACGTAACCTTTCTCAAGGTAATCGCGGATGAGATGGTATCACCGTTTGCTTGGAACTCTTCCAGCACAAACAGTCTGCCAGATGTCGACTTTCGATCATCTATATCGGACATGAAGTCCGAGTCTGTGTATCCCTGGACTTGGAGTTCTCCATTACCAAAGACCAACATCATATCCTTAGTTCTTCTCAAGTACTTAAGGATACATTTCACAGAAGTCCAGTGTTCTTCACCTGGATTTGACTGATATCTGCTTGTGACACTCACAGCATGGGCTATATCAGGTCGTGTACATAGCATGGCATACATGAGGCTCCCTATTGCAGAAGCATAAGGGATCTTGCTCATGCGTTCTATTTCCTCAGGTGTGCTGGGGCACATCTTCTTGGAAAGATGAATACCATGTCTGAAGGGTATTAATCCCCTCTTAGAGTTTTCCATACTAAACCTCTTTAGTACTTCCTCTATGTACATCTTCTGTGAAAGTCCTAGCATCCTATTCGGTCTATCCCTATAGACCTTAATTCCTAGAATAAAGGATGCTTCACCTAGGTCTTTCATGGAGAATTCCTTGGACAACCACATCTTGACTGATGTCAACATGGGAATATCATTCCCAATAAGGAGGATGTCATCCACGTACAATACGAGGAAGACAACAGCGCTCCCACTGACCCTTTTGAAAACACATGGTTCCTCTTCATTTTTGATGAAACCAAACTTTTTGATCACATCATTGAAACGAGTGTTCCAGCTCCGAGATGCTTGCTTAAGTCCATATATGGACCTTTGCAGCTTGCAAACCTTGTGATCAGTATCACTGGATGTGAAACCTAGCGGCTGTTCCATATAGATATCTTCCTCAAGATATCCATTTAGGAATGCCGTTTTCACGTCCATTTGCCATATTTCATAATCGAAATAGGCTGCAACGGCAAGCAATGTGCGGATGGATTTTAGCATAGCTACACTGGGGAAAAGGTATCCTGATAGTCAATGCCTTCACGTTGACTATAACCTTTTGCCACCAGTCTAGCCTTGAATGTCTCCACATTCCCATCTGCACCAATCTTTCTCTTGAAGATCCATTTACACCCAATAGGTACTATACCTTCTGGTGGATCTACCAAGGTCCAGACTTGGTTTGAGTGCATCGAGTCAATTTCTGACTGCATTGCCTCTAAGCCATTTCTCGGAGTCGATATCTGATATCGCCTCGTTGTAGGTTTTGGGATCATCACCATGAGCACCATTACCTACGAGGAACATTTCCTCTACTTCCTCTGAAATAATACCTAAGTATCTTTCAGGGGGACGGGAAAACTCTTTCCGATCTACGAGGTGGAGGAGGTAGTGTTCTTATTGGCTCAACCTGATTTGGTTCCACTTGGTCCTTAGCTCGTTCCACTTGTGAGACTTTCTCATCAAGCTTAATCTGCTTTCCAATGCCGCTATCTTGAATAAACTATTTTTCAAGAAAGATATGGCATGTCGACTCACAATCACATTGTGGTCTTCTGGAATGTAGAAATAGTATCCTAATGACTCTTTAGGATATCCTATGAATCGAGCTCTGAAAGGACCTAAACTCTAACTTGTCCGCTTGTTGTCTTTTGACATGAGCCGGACAACCCCAAATTCTGAGATGACTCAGACTTGGTTTCTTACCGTGCCATATCTCATACGGTGTGGTAGGAACGGTTTTAGAGGGAACCCTATTCAGTAGAATAGATTGAAGTTAACAATGAATGTCCCCAAAGAAAATCAGGGAGGTCTGTGAAGCTCATCATGGATCGAACCATATCCAATAGAGTCCGATTTCTCCGTTCTGAAACCCCGTTGAGTTGAGGTGTTCCTGGTGGAGTCCATTGAGAGACTATGCCATTTTCCTTAAGATAGTCTAGGAATTCCGGCTAAGGTATTCACCTCCTCGATCTGATCGAAGAACCTTAATGGGTTTTTCCAGTTTGTTTTTCTACTTCATGTCTGAATTCTTTGAACTTTTCAAAAGCTTCAGACTTGTGTCTCATAAGATACACATACCCATACCTAGACAGATCATCGGTAAAGGTAATGAAGTAGACAAAATTGCCTCTAGCCGGCACATCAAATGGGCCGCACACATCAGTATGTACTAGGGCAAGGAGATCTGTGGCCCTCTCCCCATGTCCAACAAAAGGGAGTTTAGTCATTTTGCCTTGAAGACAAGATTCACAAGTTGGATATGACTCAAAAGTCAATGGACTCAATAGCCCATTTTTCTCCAATTTGTTGAATCCTATCTTCTGCTATATGACCTAATCTCAGGTGCCATAGATATCTGTCGTTTGGACTATCCCTAGGTCGTTTGGCATTCACGTTTTGCTCGATAGTTAGAAATAGGTACATCAATATGTAGCTGATAAAGACCATTAATAAGGAAAACCATTTGCAATTTTATTTCTTTCATAAAGAATGTTACAATGGTCCTTAAAGAAGGTGATCACATAACCTTCTTGTGCTAAGCATGAAACAGAAATCAAATTCCTGCTAGCTGCAGGCACATAATAACAGTCTTTTAAAACTAAGTCTAAACCAGATGGTAATCGAAGAGGGTATGTTCCCACGGCTACTGCAGCAACTCTTGCTCCATTACCGATGCGTAGGATCATGTCTCCATCCCTCAGCCTCCTGCTATCCTCAAGACCCTGCATAGAAGTGCACAGATGAGCACTAGAACCAGAGTCAAGCACCCAACTGGATGCAGAAGAAACCGTAAGGTTAGACTCAATAACGAGCATACCTCCAGAAGGACCTTCCTTCTTGTTCTTCAGGGTGGCCAGGTAAGTAGGGCAGTTCCGCTTCCAATGGCCGTCGCTGTTGCAATGGAAACACTTTCCTTTGCCATCGACCTTCTTCTTCGGTTCTGCCTTCTTCTTCTTTGATCCTTCCACCTTTTGCTTTTTCACAGACTTCTTTTTCTTTCCATAAGACTTTCTTTTGGAAGAAGTCCGTTCCATAGCAAGAACTGAGCCTTTAGAACCTTTCATAGAAAGCTCAGCGGTAACCAGCATATTCATTAACTCGGCCAAGGAATTTTGAAGTTTATGCATGTGGTAATTCATGATGAATTGCCCATATGCATCAGTCAAGGATTGCAGAATAATATCGTTCTGCAGGTCCAAGTCCAACTTCACACCGAGCTTCTCAAGCTCTTCCATGTCCTTGATCATTGTCAGACAGTGATCTTGGACTGACTGCCCATCACGCATCTTAGCCTTAAAAAGTCATTTCGTGACTTGATATTTGGCTGCGCGACTCTGTTCACCAAACATCTCCTGCAGGTGAGCCAACATTTGGCGAGCAGTCCCGATATCTTCATGTTGGCGCTGGAGCTCATCAGACATCGAGCCCAACATGTAGTATCTGGCCTTATTATCTTCGTCAATCCATTTTTCCAGAGACGCTCTCTGTTCAGTGGATGGACGAGCTGGTAAGGTGGGAGGGTCCTGGTCCAAAACATGTGTTAACTTCTCTGAACCCAAAACAATTTTGTAGTTCCTGAGCCAATCTTTATAATTGGGTCCAGTCAGTCTATGTGTGTCCAGGATACGTGCCAATGGGTTGGACGCAGACATTTTTCCTGTAGAGAGTCAAAGATTCTAGTTAGATACTGTAATTTTGACTTGACCAATTTGTTTAGGGATTTTATTTTTAAACAAATTAGCTCCCACTATTTTCTCGGATCCCTACACTCCCTCTGTAGAGATGCGAAAATCTCCGCGATTGAATGATTTCTAGTGGGTGGTGCGGTCTCACCAACTGACTCATCACCTCACCTAACAGTTATTGGTGATGGGTTAGCCAATGAGTGAACAACTCTTGTTCAATGATTCTCTAATCATGGTGCACCCAAACTTGGTCTCTAATTCATGAATCTCACCGTATCCGAAATATTGATCCACTCCTTAGTTAAGTCAGACCCACCATTTGCATAGACTGGGTTCCTAATTGAGTCTCTCACCGTATCCGGAAATATTGAGCCCAACTCATCCTCCAGCCCATAGCATCCAATGCCTAATAGACATGGTTGCGTCTTCCCGGTGCAACTGAGCCACTGTATCCAGCCGAGAACAATCAACCCCGGGAAGGGCCCGCACATCTACAATGGTGGAAGACCTCAGGACTTAATCTTTTCTTAGGGAGAATTGATTCAGGTCTCATTAAACTAGACTTGGCTTAGTCATAACAATTATGACTAACCTAGTGGCATGGGTCAGCTCGGATTATTGACCACCTCAGATCAGAACTGTGTCAACAGATATGGCCAGGTAAGTGAGACCGGTGGAAGGAATATGCCATTAACTCGCACAAGAACGCATTCAGGTCGAGTAGCTTCCAATTAAAAACCAGTCGGTCGTCTGTGCCAAACTTACCTTAGACACCAAATTGTTGAGTCAGAACCAATTGGGTTAGCCTACAATCCAGACTCTAACCTCTGAGCCTAATTAGGTCTTGCTTGATCGTGACTCGATCTTGACCCAGACTTAATCCTATTAGGCTGGTCAATTTAAGCATTGTTGATCCCATCTAACCAACTCTTGATTCGGTTTGATCAACCGCTTAGACCTAATTGAGCTACCCAAGCCCGAACCCAGTATTATGAATATGTCTTAGATCTGAAATTCTCAATTTTAGACCTAATTAATATTCCATAAACTTAATTCTTAATTAAGTTGGGTTCATAAACAAAATATGCACAATAAATCCTAGGGTTTCAGGATCTAGGGTTTTGCAGAAAGTAAGTTTTGGGTTTCTGATTAAGGACGAACACGCAGCACCCCTACACGTCATAAGAACACCCCATCGAATGGGAAGAGAGGGCCTTTAAACCCTTCTTCGTTCTTATGACCGGACGGCCAAGAGGAACGCCTTAATCAGGAACATTCAATACTACAAAACAATATCAGATCTATATCATATATCTCATATATAAAGTTTAGATCTAATCATGGCATATTTTGCATACATCTCATGTATCATAATCATGCATGTTTTCAGATCTAAATTATCTCATAATAATCTAAAAAATTAGATTTAAATTGATCTAATCAAAATAAATTCTAATCTAGACAATTATGTAGAACTATTCTACAACTAGTCTAGACATGCATCAATCATATCTCATATGATATTTAAAATTAAATAATTTTTATTTGCTGTTTTTATCAGATGTTATTATAACACTTATAATATCAGAAAATAGTAAATAAGAAGATCTAAAATATGATTTAATCAGATTAAATCAAAGACATGCAAAACTATTCTATAGAACTATTCTATTCTAGAACTAGTCATGCATATCTTCATGTTCTTAGATCCAAATCATTTAATTTTAATTTTTTGATTTCAGATCTGATCACATCTCATGTGACATCTGAAATCACTTTATTTTTCTAATTAAAATAAAATTAAAAATCAGATCTAAACAATTTTAGAACCATGGCTCTGATACCAGTTGAAGGGAAATCCTGATTTCCCGGTCCAGGTTCGTTCCAGATCTGATCAGATCAAGAGATATATTTCAAAAATTTTTTCTCTTGATCTCCAATCAGATCTTGATATGTTTCAGATCTGATTCTTATTATTTTAATAAATAAAAATAAAATAAGATAAATTAAATCAAATTTAATTTACCTGATTTGGGTAATCCTATTACCCTGTAGATGATCCTGATTGCAGCGGAAGGTTCTGGATCTTAGCCACGCAAGCGCCTGGCCTCTACCGGTATCCACTCGGGTTGGATCTGGAGATCCTCTTCTTCTCTATCACACCTCCCAAAAATCAGATCTGGATCTGATCTGGAGGATCTTCAAAACTCTTTTGAAGATCTGCAGTCGTCCTTTTGCAGCAGCGCAGCCTTCTTGCTTTTGATCGCCTTTCCTTGATCTGAATCGCACCAACCAAAGTCCAAAACACCTTTTGGACGTGGAGAGCAAGGGGAGAAGAGACTATGGCATGGAGAAGGAGGGGAGAGGCAGCCTTGGGGCGTGGGAAATTTCTAAATTGAATTGCATTCATTTATTCTGAGTTGGGCGCAGGGTCTTATTTATAGACCTAAGCTTGTGATCCAACTCCTCTTCCTCCCAACCAATCACAACCCTTTGTGAAATCAGATCTAAATCTGATTGGTGGAATAGAGAGACCCCTGGATTCCTCCTTAGAGGGTGCCTAAGACCAGTCAAACTTGGATTCTTAGAAGAACTCTAATTGGAATCCAAAAGGGAGATGGAGTCCTTGTCCAACAAGGACTCCTAGGCGCCTCCTACTTGGGCTCACGCCACCCTTGGCGTGCGCCCTTCTCCTTGCCAGGTTCTGGCAGGGGGACAGGCCCCCACCAGCTCTCCAATAGGTGCATGACATGTGGTCAAAAGTCAAAGGGTCAATGGTCAACGTTTGACCAGTCAAAGGTAGACTTTTGACCAAAGTCAAAGAACAAGAAATGGCAGGTGACCAAAAATGGCAGGTAATGTCTTACAAATAAGACAACCTATTCTGACTTGGACAACCTCCAGTCAGACCATATGAAGGCCTCTGATTGAGCACAAACTCCTTTGGCTCAGTCAGGACAACTTATTTATGATAGTAAAAGAAGAACGTTAGGTTCAATCGAGTGCTAGCACGATTTCCTTGAACCTAATTGAATCTCATTCAGATCAATTGAACTAGATCAGTTCAATTGATGATCACCAGATTCAAACCCTTGTTTGTGTGACCCAGTTAGGTTCAGTTCTGTATGGTAATGGGATATGTCATGATCTCTATCATAGACATCATCGAAACTCCTTTCGATGGATCAGAACTCTTCTGATTCGAACAGCTAGAATGATCGATCATCTAAATCATTCTAATTGCTCCCAAAATCCACCAGTGACACCTAGCAGTATATGGTGGCAACCCATCAGAGCTGAATGCGAACCTCTTGGTGCAGCTACCTGTGTGATTCAGTTCTTCTATCTTGAGCCCCGATCAGATTAGGGTTAAGGTGAACTCGTCAAACCCTAGTCTCTGTCATATGATGTAATCATTCGATTCGAGTCCAATGTGAAAATCTAAATAGAAACTCTTTCTATTATTTCACTCTGCCATGGCCATGGGCTTTCAGGACTTGATTCTCATGATCATCATAGGGGCTACTCCTCTACCACCGAGGTAGATAGATCCCATCTTGATGCAATCCAGTTCCTACAATGAACATGCTATAGCCAACATACACCTCAGGGTTCCATATGGCTAGGAGACCGAGTAATGGTGTAGTCAAACTATAACACCCTCAAGGTGAACTGCCGATGCATCTCAGGTCAAAGAACCAGACACACTACTGCAGCATCGAGTCAGTCATTGACGAGAAGGTAGACTCCCTAATGACTACTCGAGGTGGTCACGCTCAGTGCCCTCGTTCTCTAACGAGTACCTGTACTCTCGCTCCGGTGTCTCCACACCATAGACTCAAGACTCATCTACTAAAGAGAAGCGATCGTACACCAACCTTCCAGATCAATCACCATCCTAGTGATGATCCTATGGTCGGGAGCTGTTTATGAGTTAATAATGATTATTCATGTCTTAAATTTTCAACTCTTGAAAATATGAATTATCATTACCATTAACTCAAAGGATGTATCACAGACACTAAATACACAGGTGTGATAGAAAATAACCCATTTCATTAATTATAGTCAAAATTATAATTTTGCCCCTAGAAGTGTATTACAAGTGTCAGCCAATTCTGGCTTCTAGGGCACATATATCTAACATGTATGCCATACCAATGTCTCTACACTCCTTGGTTAAGAGGATAACTAACCTATATGGCATACAACGACCTATGCTCGATAGATGCAGTCATCCTAATTAACAGCCTATCATTTGATCGTGAATAAATTTAAGGACTAATCGATAAATCATCTCTTTATCGAAGCTAAATAGTTCTAAGAACTTCATCATAATAATTGAGTTTGTTAGAAGATGAATACTTTATGATAAAAAATATCAAAAATATATTTTGTTTATTAATGAATCAATTATAGATACAATGGAGCTCAACCATCAATAGGCTAACGATTGACTTTGGGATACATTTTTCAACAACTCTCACTTGTCCTAAAGCCACTCGACATAGTATCTAATACCCATCTTTGACTTGTGGTTGTCAAACTCCTTTATTATTAGGGCTTTAGTGAAGGGGTCAGCCAAGTTCTCCTTCCATCGATCTTCTAAAAGTCAACGTCATCTCTATCCATGATCTTCTAGACCAGGTGGAAGCAACGTAGAATTTGCCTTGTTCGCTGGATGCCTTCGGTTCTTTCATCGAAGCAATGGCACCAGTGCTGTCGCAGTAAAGCAGGACTGAACCATCAAGGAAGGGTGCTACTTCGAGCTTGGTGATAAATTTTCTCAGCCACATAGCTTTCTTTGTGGCATCTGATGCTGTGATGTACTCTGCTTCGCAAACCGAGTCTGTCATAGTATGCTGCTTGGAACTCTTCCAGCAGATAGCTCCACCATTTAAAGTAAAGATATATCTCAACATACTTCTGCTATCATCATGGTCAGATTGAAAGTTGGAGTTTGTAAATCTCATAAGTTTCAAATCTGACTTGCCATAAACCAACCATTAGTTCTTAGTATTTCTCAAATACTTAAGGATGGTTTTAACAACTTTTCAGTGGTTTTTTTAAGATCAGACTGGTATCTACTCACTACTCCTAGTGAGTATGCCATGTCTGATCTCATACATGTCATGGTGTACATGATAGATCCCACTATCGAAGCATATGGGACTCTACTCATATGCTCTCTCTCTTCAGAAATTGTCGGACAATCCTTCTTAGAGAGAAAAATTTCATGGTCTATCGGAAGATAGCCCTTTTTGGAATCCTCCATGTTGAACCTCTTCAATATAGTATCTATGTACATGGACTGGGATAACCTAAGCATTCTTTTAGATCTATCTCTATAGATCTTCATCTCTAGGATGTAGGATGGTTCACCCAAGTCCTTCATGGAGAATTGTGATGACAATCAGACTTTCATTCCCTACAGTGCAGAGATGTCATTTTTGATTAAGAGAATATCATCCACGTACAAGACAAGGAATACTACTACTGGACCATTTGTCTATTTGTAAATGCAGGGTTCTTCTCTATTCTTAATGAAGTCAGATGTTTTGATCACTTTATCAAAACACATGTTCCAACTCTGAGATGTTTGCTTCAGTCCATAAATGGATCTCTGAAGACTACATACCTTGGACTCATCTATGGATGTGAACCTCTCGGGTTGTATCATATACACCTCTTCGATTAGCTCTCCATTTAAGAAAGCTATCTTTACATCCATTTGCCAGATCTTATAGTCCAAATGGACAGCTATCGCAAGCATTATTCGAATGGATTTGAGCATTGCCATAAAGGAGAACGTCTCATCATAGTCAATATCATAACGTTGTCGATATTCCTTAGCAACTACATGGGCTTTATAGGTCTCCACCTTTCTATCTGTGCTCCTTTTCCTTTCGAAGATCCACTTACACCCAATGGTTTTAATTCCTTTGGATGGGTCAACCAATGTCCACACGTCATTGACCTTCATGGCCTCCATTTTGAATTTCATGGTCTCAAGCCATTTCTTGAAATCAAGTCTCTATGTAGCATCCATATAGGTGATCGGATCCTCATCGTTCTCATCGAGTTCGATGGAATCACCATCTTAGACCAAGAAATCATAGTATCTATCCAAATGATGTAGTACTCTACTGGATTGCCTTAATGGTGCAGCTACATTAGGTTCTGGATCTGATCTAATCAAATTCAACTCAGGTTCAGCTACAATGTTGATTTTTCTTCCTGTTGAACTTCATCAAGTTCAACCTTAGAGGCAGCAGTTCCTTTACCAAAGAACTCCTTTTCTAAAAAGATTGTCTTAAGACTGATGAACACCTTTTGTTCTTCAGCATGGTAGAAATAGTAACTCTTACTTTCTTTGGGATACCCTATAAACATACACTTATCAGACTGGGGTCTAAGCTTATCTGTATGCAAACATTTTGATATAGACCGGACAATCCTAAACCCATAGATGAGAGAGTGTAGGCCTACGCCCAATCCATATCTCATATGGAGTCTTTATGATAGATTTATTCGATACATTGTTCAATATATAACATGCAGTCTCAAGAGCATAATCCCAAAATGAAATGGCAGACTAGCAAACCCCATCATGGATTGAACCATGTCCAACAAGATTTGATTTCTCCTTTTCGATACACCATCATGCTATGGTGTGCCAAGAGGAGTCCACTGTGAGAGAATTCCATTCTCTCCTAGATATATCAAAAACTCACTGAATAGATATTCACCTCCTCGATCTAATCGAAGAGTTTTAATACTCTTTCCAGCTTATTTTTCTACTTTACTTCGAAATCTTTTGAACATTTTAAATGAATTTAACTTATGTTTCATCAGATAAACATATCCGTATATGGATAGATCATCTATGAAAGTGATGAAGTAAAAATATCCACCTCTCGCACTAGTGCTCATTGTTCCACATACATCAGTATGTATTAGACCTAAGAGCTCAGTAGCTCTCTAACCTTTTTCAGTAAAAGATGATATGGTCATTTTACCAAGAAGGTAAGATTCATAGGTTGAAAGTGATTCACAATCACTGACTTTGAGAATTTTCTCTTAAGTCAACCTATTTATCCTGTTCTTATTTATGTGACCTAGCTTACAGTGCCATTGGTAGATATCAGAGACGTTACCTAATCTAGGATATTTTCTAGAAGTATACATTACACTCACAGGCTATGATAAAATGTAAATATCATTTCTCCATTATCCTTGCATTATTGTAATGTTATTCACAATAATGTCACAATAATCTCCTTTTATTGACAAATGATAACCATCTTTGGCCAAAAGATCAATAGAGATTATATTCATCAGAAAGGAAGAACAATAATGACATTCATTTAAAGAAATCATATTAGTATTGAAAATGAGTTGAACTTTTTGTTAGATATATGTGCCCTAGAAGCCAGAATTGGCTGACACTTGTAATACACTTCTAGGGGCAAAAAATTGTAATTTTGACTATAATTAATAAATGGGTTATTTTCTATCACACATGTGTATTTAGTGTCTGTGATACATCCTTTGAGTTAATGGTAATGATAATTCATATTTTCAAGAGTTGAAAATTTAAGACATGAATAATCATTATTAACTCATAAATAGCTCCCGACCATAGGATCATCACGAGGATGGTGATTGATCCGGAAGGTTGGTGTACGATCGCTTCTCTTTAGTAGATGAGTCTTGAGTCTACGGTGGTGGAGACACCAGAGCGAGAGTACAGGTACTCGTTAGAGAATGAGGGCACTGAGCGTGACACCTCGAGTAGTCTTAGGGAGTCTACCTTCTCGTCAATGACTGACTCGATGCTGCAGTAGTGTGTCTGGTTCTTTGACCTGAGATGCATCGGCAGTTCACCTTGAGGGTGTTATAGTTTGACTACACCATTACTCGCGGTCTCCTAGCCATATGGAACCCTGAGGTGTATGTTGGCTGTGACATGTTCATTGTAGAACTGGATTGCATCAAGATGGGATCTATCTACCTCGTGTGGTGAGGAGTAGCCCTATGATGATCATGAGAATCAAGTCCTGAAGCCCATGGCCATGGCAGAGTGAAATAATAGAAAGAGTTTCTATTTAGATTTTCACATTGGACTCGAATCGAATGATTACATCATATGACAGAGACTAGGGTTTGACGAGTTCACCTTAACCCTAATCTGATCGGGGCTCAAGATAGAAGAACTGAATCACACAGGTAGCTGCACCAAAGAGGTTCGCATTCAGCTCTGATGGTTGCCACCATATACTGCTAGGTGTCACTGGTGGATTTTGGGAGCAATTAGAATGATTTAGATGATCGATCATTCTAGCTGTTCGATCAGAAGAGTTCTGATCCATCGAAAGGAGTTTCGATGATGTCTATGATAGAGATCATGACATATCCCATTACCATACAGAACTGAACCTAACTGGGTCACACAAACAAGGGTTTTGAATCTGGTGATCATCAATTGAACTATAATAGTTCAATTGATCTGAATGAGATTCAATTAGGTTCAAGGAAATCGTGCTAGCACTGATTGAACCCTAACGTTCTTCTTTTGCTATCAAAATAAGTCATCCTGTCTGACCAAAGGAGTTTTGTGCTCAAACAGAAGTCTTCTTATGGTCTGACTGGAGGTTGTCCAAGTTAGAATAGGTTTGTCTTATTTGTAAGACATTACTGCCATTTTGGTCACCTGCCATTTCTTGTCTTTGACTTTGGTCAGAATCTACTTTTGACTGGTCAAACGTTGACTAATGACCTTTGACTTTTGACCACATGTCATGCACCTATTGGAGAGCTGGTGGGGGCTTGTCCCCTGCCAGAACCTGGCAAGGAGATGGGCGCACGCCAAGGGAGGCGTGAGCCCAGTAAGAGGCGGCATGGAGTCCTTGTGGGACAAGGACTCCATCTCCCTTTAGGATTCCAATGAGTGTTCTTCTAAGAATCCAGTTTGACTGGTCCAAGGCACTCTCCAAGTAGGAATCCAGGGGACTCTAATCCCACAATCAGATTTAGATCTGATTTCACAAAGGGTTGTGATTGGTTGGGGAGGAAGATGACTTGGATCACGCTTAGTCTATATAAGAGACCCAGCGCCAGTGAAAAAATAATCAAGAAGAATCTTCCCACGCCCCAAGGCTGCCTCTCTCCCTTTTCTCCACACCATACTCTCTTCTCTCCTTGCTCTCACGTCCAAAGTGTTTTGGATTGGATTGGTGCGATTTAGATCAAGAAAAGGAGATCAAAAGCAAGAAGGCTGCGCTGCTGCGAAGAACGACTGCAGATCTTCAAAAGGAGTTTTGAAGATCCTCCAGATCAGATCCGATTCTGATTTTGGAGGCGTGATAGAGAAGAAGAGGATCTCCAGATCCAGCCGAGTGGATACCGGTAGAGGCAGGCGCTTGTGTGGCTTGATCCAGAACTTTCCGCTGCAAACAGGATCATCAACAGGGTAATAGGATTACCCTATTCAGGTAAATGATGTGATTTAATTTATCCTTTTTAATTTAATTTTTATTAAATAAATAAGAATTAGATCTGAAGCATGCCTGATCTGACGCAGATCTAAGAGAAAAATTTTGAAATATATCTTCTGATCTGATCAGATCTGAACGAACCTGGTCAGGGAAATCAAGGATTCCCTTCAAGTGTATCAGAGCCATGGTTCTAAAATAGTTTAGATCTGATTTTTAATTTTTTTTAATTAAAAATAACGTGATTTCAGATGTCACATGAGATGTGATCAGAATCTGAAATCAGGAAAATTAAAATTAATGATTTGGATCTAGACATGAAGATATGCATGACTAGTTCTAGTATA
>QRFJ01005917.1:0-27814 GCA_006176705.1 Cocos nucifera | reverse complement strand
TAGATGAGTCTTGAGTCTAGGTGTGGAGACACCGAGCGAGAGTACAGTACTCGTTAGAGAACGAGGGCACTGAGCGTGACCACCTCGAGTAGTCATTAGGGAAGTCTACCTTCTCGTCAATGACTGACTCGATGCTGCAAGTAGTGTGTCTGGTTCTTTGACCTGAGATGCATCGACAGTTCACCTTGAGGGTGTTATAGTTTGACTACACCATTACTCGGTCTCCTAGCCATATGGAAATCCTGAGGTGTATGTTGGCTATAGCATGTTCATTGTAGGAACTGGATTGCATCAAGATGGAATCTATCTACCTCGGTGGTAGAGGAGCAGCCCTATGATGATCATGAGAATCAAGTCCAGAAGTCCCATGGCCATGGCAGAGTGAAATAATAGAAAGAGTTTCTATTTAGATTTTCACATCGGACTCGAATCGAATGATTACATCATATGACAGAAACTAGGGTTTGACGAGTTCACCTTAACCCTAATCTGATCGGGGCTCAAGATAGAAGAACTTAATCACACAGGTAGCTGCACCAAGAGGTTCACATTCAGCTCTGATGGGTTGCCACCATATACTGCTAGGTGTCACTGGTGGATTTTGGGAGCAATTAGAATGATTTAGATGATCGATCATTCTAGCTGTTCGAATCAGAAGAGTTCTGATCCATCGAAAGGAGTTTCGATGATGTCGATGATAGAGATCATGACATATCCCATTACCATATACAGAACTGAACCTAACTGGGTCATACAAACAAGGGTTTGAATCTGGTGATCATCAATTGAACTTATCTAGTTCAATTGATCTGAATGAGATTCAATTAGGTTCAAGGAAATCGTGCTAGCACTCGATTGAACCTAACGTTCTTCTTTTACTATCATAAATAAGTTGTCTTGACTGAGCCAAAGGAGTTTGTGCTCAATCAGAGGCCTTCATATGGTTTGACTAAGAGGTTGTCCAAGTCAGAAAAGGTTGTCTTATTTTGTAAGACATTACCTACCATTTTTGGTCACCTGCCATTTTTTGTTCTTTGACTTTGGTCAAAAGTCTACCTTTGACTGGTCAAATGTTGACCATTGACACTTTGACTTTTGACCACATGTCATGCACCTATTGGAGAGCTGGTGGGGGCTTATCCCCCTATTAGAACCTGGCAAGGAGGAGGGCGCACGCCACCCTAGGCATGTGCCCAAGTTGGAGACGCCTAGGAGTCCCTGTTGGACAGGGACTCCATCTCCTTTTTGGATTCCAATTAGAGTTCTCCTAAGAACCAACTTTGACTGGTCTTAGGCACCCTCTAAGGAGGAATCCAAGGGACTCTATTCCCACCAATCAGATTTAGATCTGATTTCACAAAGGGTTGTGATTGGTTGGGAAGAAGAGGAGTTGGATCACGCTTAGTCTATAAATAAGACCCTGCACCCAACTCAAAGGATGAATTGAATACACATGCCCCAAGGCTACCTCTCCCCTCTTCCTTCATGCCAAACCACCTTCTTCCCTTCCTCTCCACATCCAAAAGGAGTTTTGGATTTTTGGTTGGTGCGATCCAGATCAAAGAAAGGCGAGTGAAAGCTAGAAGGCTGCGCTGCTGCAAAGGACGACTGCTGATCTTCAAAAGGAGTTTTGAAAGATCCTTCCAGATCAGATCTAGATCTGATTTCTGAAGACGTGATAGAGAAGAAGAGGATCTCCAGATTCAGCCCGAGTGGATATCGATAGAGGTCAGGCACTTGCATGGCTAGATCCAGAACCTTCCGCTGCATATAAGGATCATCAACGGGTAATAGGATTACCCATTCAGTAAATTAAATTAATTTAATTTATTTTTATTTTTTTAAAATAATAAAATAGATCAAATAATCAATTGAAAAGAAATTTTTAAATATATCTCTTGATCTGATCAGACCTGAACGAACTTGGACCGAAAAATCAGGATTTTCCTTCATAATAGACATGGTTGCATCTTTTCGGTGCAACTGAGCCACTGTAACCAGTCGAGAACAATCAACCCCGAGAAGGGCCCGCACATCTACAATGGTGGAAGACCTTAGACTTAATCTTTTCTTAGGAAGATTTGATTTAGGTCTCATTAAACTAGACTTGACATAGTCATAACCATTATGACTAACCTAGTGGCATGGGTTAGCTCGGATTATTGACCACCTCAGATCAGAACTGAGTCAACAAACATGGCCAGGTAAGTGAGACCGGTGGAAGGGATATGCCATTAACTCGACAAGAATGCATTCGAGTCGAGTAGCTCCCAATTAAAAATCAGTCGGTCGTATCTGCCAAACTTACCTTAGACACCAAATTATTGAGCCAGAACCAATCGGGTTAGCCTACAATCCAGACTCTAACCACTGAGCCTAATTAGGTCTTAGCTTGATCGATCACTCACGTGACTCGATCTTGACCCAGACTTAATCCTATTAGGCTGGTCAATTTAAGCATTGTTGATCCCATCTAACCAACTCTTGATTCGGTTTGATCAACCGCTAGACCTAATTGAGCTACCCAAGTCCGAACCCAATTTTATGAATATGTCTTAGATCTAAAAATTCTCAATTTTAGACCTAATATATTTCATAATCTTAATTCTTAATTAAGTTTAGGGTTCATAAACAAAACATGTAAATAAGATCCTAGGGTTTCAGGATCTAGGATTTTGCAGAAAGTAAGTTTTCAATTTTGATTAAGGACGAACGCGCAGCACCCCTACACATCATAAGAACACCCCATCGAATGGAGGAGAGGATCTTTAAGCCCTACTTTGTTCTTATGATCGGACGGCCAAGGGGAACCTTAATCAGAAAATACAACTAATCTACAAAAACTAATTAGATCTAAGCATATATCTCATATAAAAAAATTGATCTAATTAAAATATGTTTTGTATATATCACATATATCATGCATGCATATTTTTTAGATCTAAATTATCTCATAATCATCTAAAAAATTAAATTTAAATTTGATCTTATCAAATAAAATTTAATCTAGACCTATTTGCAGAACTATTCTACAACTAGTCTAAACATGCAACTATCATATCTCATATGAATAAATTAAATTTAATTTATTTTCTATTTTTAGATCTGATTATAATATTTATAAGATCAAAAAATAGTAAATAAATAGATCTAAAAATTATATTTAATCAAATAAAAAATTATGATTATACTAGACTACACATAGAATAATTCTATTCCTAGTCTAGTTATGTATCTCATACATATTAGATCTAGATTAATTAATTTTAATTTTTTAATTTTTTAATTTTAGATCTAATCATATCTCATGTGATATCTAAAATTACTAATTAATTAGATTAAATTAGATCTAAATAAATTTTATAAGAACCTGGCTCTGATACCAGTTGAAGGAAAATCCTGATTTTCCAAGGTCAGGTTCGTTCAGATCTGATTGGATCGAGAGGCATATTTCAAAAATTTCTCTTAGATCCTAATCAAATTTGAACATTTTTTAGATCTAATTTTATGATCTAATAAATAAAAAAATTAAAATAAAATTAAATTAAATTAAATTAATTTTACCTTGATTCTGGGTAATCTGATTATCCCGATTGATGATCCTACTGAAGCCCTGAGGTTCTGGATCTAGCCACGCAAGCGCCTGACCTCTACCAGTATCCACTCGAGCTGGATCTAGAGATCTTCTCCTTCTCTTTTTTTTCTCCAAAAATTAGATCTGGATCTGATTTGGAGGATCTTCAAAACTTCTTCTGAAGATCATCCGTCGTCTCTGCAGCAGTGCTGCCTTCTTCCTTTTTCGTCAGCCTTTTCTTGCCTGACTCGCACTAATCTGAAGGCCCAACTTTCTTGGGCATGGAGAGGAGAGAGAGGGCCAGATGGTGGCATGGAGAAGGAAGAGGGGCAGCCTTGGGGCATGGCTTGGAGGAGGAGTTCTCAAAAGTGGGCACAGATAGGGTCTTTTATAGACTCTGCTGCGCCATGCAGTGCTGCATCACCCCGGCCAATCACGTTGCTTCATGCAATCAGATCTAAATCTGATTGGTGGGATGACATCACCTGATCCAATCAGATGAGAGACCCATAGGTTCATTCTTAGATGGCACCTAAGACTGGTCAAAGTAGATACCCAAGGGCCACCTAAGTAGAAACCAAGAAGCAACCTGGAGTCCCATCCGTATGGGACTCCAGCATCCCTATCCATGGGCGCACGCCATCCTAGGCATGCGCCCCCTTCTTTCCAAATTTTCAGAGAGGGGACAAGCCCCTATCTACTCTCCAATAAGTGCATGACACATGGGCAGATGTCCAAGGGTCAAAGGTCAATGTTTGACCAAGTCAAAGTATAAGAATTAGCAGGTGATGAAAAATGGCAGGTGTTGTCTCAAATTTATCTCATAAATTAAGACAACCCTTTTCTAACTTGGACAAGCTCCAGTCAGATCAGGTAAAGGTACCTGAGTGAGCACAAACTCATTTGGCTCAGTCGAGACAACTTTTATGATAGAAAAAGGAGAACGTTAGGCTCAATCGTGTGCTAGCACGATTTTCTTGAACCTAATTGAATCTTATTCAAATCAATTGAACTGGGTTAGTCCAATTGATGATATCCAGATCCAAATCCTTATTTGTATGATCCAGTTAGGTTCAGTTCTATATGGTAATGGGATATGTCATGATCTCCATCATCGACATCATCGAAACTCCTTTCGATGGATCAGAACTTTTCTGATTCAGACAACTTAGAATGATCGATCATCTAAATCATTCTAATTGCTCCCAAAATCCACCAGTGACACCTAGCAGCATATGATGGCAACCCATCAAAACTAAAAACAAATCTCTTAGTGCAGCTACTTGTGTGATTAAGTTCTTCTATCTTGAGCCCCGATCAGATTAGGGTTAAGGTGAACTCGTCAAACCCTAATTTCTATCATATGATTTAATCATTCGATTCAAGTCTAATGTGAAAACCTTAATAGAAACTCTTTCTATTATTTCACTCTCTGCCATGGCCATGGGCTTATGGACTTGATTCTCATGATCATCATAGGACTGCTCCTCATCCATCGAGGTAGATAGATTCCATCTTGGTGCAATCCAATTTCTACAATGAACATGCTATAGCCAACATACACCTCAGGGTTCTGAATGGCTAGGAGATCGAGTCATGGTATAGTCAAACTATAACACCCTCAAGGTGAACTGTCGATGCACCTTAGGTCAAAGAACCAGACATACCATTGCAGCATCGAGTCAGTCATCGATGAGAAGGTAGACTTTCTTATGACTACTTGAGGTGGTCACACTCAGTGCTTTCGTTCTCTAACGGTACCTGTACTCTTGCTCCAGTGTCTCTACACGTAGACTTAAGACTCATCTACTACGAAGAAGCAATTATACATGAATCTTTCGGATCAATCACCATCCTCATGATGATCTTACGATCAAGAGCATTTTATGAGTTAATAAATAAAAATTCATGTCTTAAATTTTCAACTCTTGAAAATATGAATTATCATTATCATTAACTCAAGGGATGTATCATAGATACTAAATACATTTATATGATAGAAAATAATCTATTTTATTATTTATAGTCAAAATTATAATTTTTCTCTTAGAAGTGTATTACAAGTATCAGTCAATTCTATTTTCTAGGGCATACATATCTAACAGACACATGGGTAGATGTCCAAGAG
Source organism: Cocos nucifera (assembly GCA_006176705.1). Lineage (NCBI taxonomy): Eukaryota > Viridiplantae > Streptophyta > Magnoliopsida > Arecales > Arecaceae > Cocos > Cocos nucifera. The sequence continues at coordinate 22,112 of QRFJ01005917.1, read as the reverse complement.
TCAAAGGTCAATATTTGACCAAAGTCAAAGGATAAGAATTAGCAGGTGACGAAAAATGGCAGGTGTTATCTCAAATTTATCTCATAAATTAAGATAATTTTTTTCTGACCTGGACAAGCTTCAGTCAGACCAAGTAAAGGTATCTAAGTGAGCACAAATATATTTGGCTCAGTCAAGACAACTTTTAATGATTATAAAAGGAGAACGTTAGGTTCAATCGTGTGCTAGCATGATTTTCTTGAACCTAATTGAATCTAATTCAAATCAATTGAACTGGATTAGTCCAATTGATGATATTCAGATCTAAACCCTTGTTTGTGTGACCCAGTTAGGTTTAGTTCTATATGGTAATGGGATATGTCATGATCTCCATCATCGACATCATCGAAACTCCTTTCGATGGATCAGAACTCTTCTGATTCAGACAACTAGAATGATCGATCATCTAAATCATTCTAATTGCTCCCAAAATCCACCAGTGACACCTAGCAGTATATGGTGGCAACCCATCAAAGCTGAAAATGAACCTCTTGGTGCAGCTACCTGTGTGATTAAGTTCTTCTATCTTGAGCCCCGATCAGATTAGGGTTAAGGTGAACTCGTCAAACCCTAATTTCTATCATATGATTTAATCATTCGATTCAAGTCCAATGTGAAAACCTTAATAGAAACTCTTTCTATTATTTCACTCTCTGCCATGGCCATGGGCTTATGGACTTGATTCTCATGATCATCATAGGGCTGCTCCTCATCCACCGAGGTAGATAGATTCCATCTTGGTGCAATCCAATTCCTACAATGAACATGCTATAGCCAACATACACCTCAGGGTTTCGAATGGCTAGGAGACCGAGTCATGGTGTAGTCAAACTATAACACCCTCAAGGTGAACTATCGATGCACCTCAGGTCAAAGAACCAGACACACCACTATAGCTTCGAGTCAGTCATCGACGAGAAGGTAGACTTTCTTATGACTACTCGAGGTGGTCATGCTCAGTGCCCTCGTTCTCTAACGAGTACCTATACTCTCGCTTCGGTGTCTCCACACCGTAGACTCAAGACTCATCTACTATAAAGAAGTGATTGTACACTAACCTTTCGGATCAATCACCATCCTCATGATGATCCTATGGTCAGGAGCATTTTATGAGTTAATAATGAAAATTCTTGTCTTAAATTTTCAACTCTTGAAAATAAGAATTATCATTACCATTAACTCAAAGGATGTATCACAGACACTAAATACACATATGTGATAGAAAATAACCCATTTTATTATTTATAGTCAAAATTATAATTTTGTCCCTTAGAAGTGTATTACAAGTGTCAGCCAATTCTGGCTTCTAGGGCACATATATCTAACAAACTCCCACTTGACCTAAAGCCAATTGGCTACAAATCTAAGTCCCATCTTCTCAAGGTGGGCTTCGATCTTCTGCTGGCCCAACGGCTTTGTAAGTGGGTCCGCCGCATTGTCTGCGGAGTCGACTCTCTTGACCTCGACATAACCCTTCTCAAGGTAATCGTGGATGAGGTGGTATCGCCGCTCGATGTGCTTGGATTTTTGGTGAGACCTTGGCTCCTTAGCAAGGGCTATGGCGCCATTGTTGTCGCAGTACAGAGGAATGGCATCTGATGGCATCACTTGGATCTCTATGGCAAACTTCTTGTACTAGAATGCCTCCTTTGCAGCTTCTAATGCAGCGATGTATTCTGCTTCCATGGTGGAATCTGCTATCACTGTCTGCTTATAACTTTTTCAACTGACAGCTCCACCATTGCACACAAGCAGTCTCCCAGATGTCGACTTTTGTTCATCTATATCGGACATAAAATACGAGTCTATATACCCCTAGACTTGGAGTTCTCCATTAGTAAAGACCAACAACATATCCTTAGTTCTTCTCAAGTACTTAATGATACATTTCACAGAAGTCCAGTGTTCTTCACCTGGATTCAATTGATATTTGCTCGTGACACTCACAGCATGGGCTATATCAGGTTGTGTACATAACATGGCATCCATGAGGCTCCCTATTGCCGAAGCATAAGGGATCTTGCTCATGCGTTCTATTTTCTCAGGTGTGCTAGGGCACATCTTCTTGGAAAGATGAATGCCATGTCTGAAGGGTACTAAACCCCTCTTAGAGTTTTCCATACTAAACCTCTTTAGTACTTCCTCTATGTACATCTTCTGTGAAAGTCCTAGCATCCTATTCGGTCTATCTCTATAGACCTTAATTCCTAGAATAAAGGATGCTTCTCCTAGGTCTTTCATGGAGAATTCTTTAGATAACCATATTTTAACTATGGTCAACATGGGAATATCATTCCCAATAAGGAGGATGTCATCCACGTACAATACGAGGAAGACAACAGCGCTCCCACTGACCTTTTTGAAGACACATGGCTCCTCCTCATTTTTGATGAAACCAAATAATTTTGATCACATCATTAAAATGAGTGTTCCAGCTCCGAGATGCTTGCTTAAGTCCATATATGGACCTTTGCAGCTTGCATAACCTTGTGATCAGTCATCACTGGATGTGAAACCTAGCGGCTGTTATTCCATATAGATATCTTCCTCAAGATATCCATTTAAGAATGTCCATTTTTCACATCCATTTGCCATATTTCATAATCAAAATAGGCTACAACAGCAAGCAATGTGCGAATGGATTTTAGCATAGCTACTGGCGAAAAAGGTATCCTGATAGTCAATGCCTTCGCATTGACTATAACCTTTTGCCACTAATCTAGCTTTGAATGTCTCCACATTTTCCATCTGCACCAATCTTTCTCTTGTAGATCCATTTACACCCAATAGGTACTATACCTTCTGGTGGATCTACCAAGGTCCAGACTTGGTTTGAGTGCATCGAGTCAATTTCTGACTTCATTGCCTCTAACCATTTCTCAGAGTCGATATCTGATATCGCCTCGTTATAGATTTTGGGATCATCACCATGAACCCATTACCTACGAGGAATATTTCCTCTACTTTCCTCTGAAATAGTACCTAAGTACCTCTTCAGGAGGGATCCGAAAATCTTTTCCGATCTACGAGGTGGAGGAGGTAGTGAATGGATTGGCTTAACCTGATTTGGTTCCATTTGGTCCTTAGCTCGTTGCTCTTGTGAGACTTTCTCATCGAGCTTGATCTGCTTTCCAATGCCGCTATCTTGAATAAACTATTTTTCAAGAAAGATGGCATGTCGACTCACAATCACATTATGATCTTCTGAAATGTAGAAATAATATCCTAATGACTCTTTAGGATATCCTATGAATCGAGCTCTAAAGGACCTAAAGTCTAACTTGTCCGCTTGTTGTCTTTTGACATGAGCCGGACAACCCTAAATTCTGAGATGACTCAGACTTGGTTTCTTACCATGCCATATCTCATACGGTGTGGTAGGAATGGTTTTAGAAGGAACCCTATTCAGTAAGTATATTGTAGTTAACAAACTAGTGTCCCCAAAGAAAATCAGGGAAGGTCTGTGAAGCTCATCATGGATCGGACCATATCTAATAGGGTCTGATTTCTCCATTCTAAAATTCCCGTTGAGTTGAGATGTTTCCAGGTGGAGTCCATTGAGAGACTATGCCATTTTTCTTGAGATAGTCTAGGAATTTCTGACTAAGGTATTCACCTCCTCGATCTGATCGAAGAACCTTAATGGATTTTTCAATTTGCTTTTTCTACTTCATGTCTGAATTCTTTGAACTTTTCAAAAGCTTCAGACTTGTGTCTCATAAGATACACATACCCATACCTAGATAAATCATCGGTAAAGGTTATGAAGTAGATAAAGTTGCCTCTAGCCGGCACATCAAATGGGCCGCACACATCAGTATGTACTAGGGCAAGAAGATCCATGTGGCCCTTTCCCCATGTCCTACAAAAGGGAGTTTAGTCATTTTGCCATGAAGACAAGATTCACAAAATTGGATATGACTCAGAAGTCAATGGACTCAATAGCCCAGATTTTCTCTAATTTGTTAATCCTATCTTCTGCTATATGACCTAATCTTAGGTGCCATAGATACCTATCATTTGGACTATCCCTAGGTCATTTTGATTTTATGGCATTCATATTTTGCTCGAAATTAAAAATAGATACATCAACATGTAACTGATAAAGACCGTTAATAAGGAAACCACTTGCAATTTTATTTCTTTCATAAAGAATGTTACAATGGTCCTTAAGAAAACTAATTACATAGCCTTCTAATGCAAGGCAAGAAATAGAAATCAAATTTCCTGCTTGCTGCAGGCACATAATAACAGTCTTTTAATACTAAGTCTAAACCAGATGGTAGTCGAAGAGGGTATGTTCCCACAGCCATAGTAACAACTCTTGCTCCATTTTTGATGCATAGGATCATCTCACCATCCCTCAGCCTCCTGCTATCCTCAAGATCCTGCATAGAAGTGCACAAGTGAGCACTAGAACCAGAGTCAAGCACCCAACTGGATGCAGAAGAAACCGTAAGGTTAGACTCAATAACGAGCATACCTCCAGAAGGACCTGCCTCCTTCTTCTTTAGGGTGGCCAGGTAAGTAGGGCATAGTTTCTGCTTCCAGTGGCCGTCATTATTGCAATGGAAAAATACTTTTCTTTGTCAGCGGCCTTCTTCTTCAGCTCTGCCTTTTTCTTCTTTCCTCCTTCCATCTTCTGCTTTTTCATAGACTTCTTCTTCTTTCCAAAAGACTTTCTCTTGGAAGAAGTCCATTCCATAGCAAGTACTGAGCCTTTAGAACCTTTCATGGAAAGCTCAGCGGTAACCAGCATGTTCATAAGTTCGATCAAGGAATTTTGAAGTTTATGCATATGGTAGTTCATGATGAACTGCCCATATGCATCAGTCAAGGATTGCAGAATTATATCATTCTATAGATCCAAGTCCAACCTCACTCTGAGCTTCTCAAGCTCTTCCAAGTCCTTGATCATCATCAGACAATGATCTTGGACTGACTGCCCATCATGCATCTTAGCCTTAAAAAGTCGTTTAGTGACTTGATACTTGGCTGCGTGACTCTGTTCACCAAACATCTCTTGTAGGTGAGCCAACATTTGGTGAGCAGTTCTGATATCTTCATGTTGGCACTGAAGCTCATCAGACATCGAGCCCAACATGTAGTATCTGGCCTTATTATCTTCGTCTGTCCACTTATCCAGAGATGCTCTCTGCTCAGCGGATGGACGAGCTGGTAAGGTGGGAGGGTCCTGATCCAATACATGAGTTAACTTCTCAGAACCCAAAATGATTTTGAAGTTTCTAGAGCCAATCCTTGTAATTTGGTCCGATCAGTCTATGGGTGTCCAGGATTCGTGCTAGTGGATTGGATGCAGACATTTTTCTATAGAGAGTCAAAGTTTCTAGTTAGATATTGTAATTAAGACTTAACCAATTTATTTAGAAATTTTATTTTTAAATAAATTAGCTTCCACTATTTTTTCGGATCCCTACACTCCCTCTATAGAGATGCAAAAATCTCCATGATTACTGATTTCTAGTGGGTGGTGCAGTCCCACCGACTACTCATCACCTCACCTAATAGTTATTGGCGATGGGTTAGCCAATGAGTGAATAACTCTTGTTCAATGATTCTCTAATTATGATGCGTCCAAACTTGATCTCTAATTCATGAATCTCACCATGTCCAAAATATTGATCCACTCCTTAGTTAAGTCAGATCCACCATTTGCATAGATTGGATTCCTAATTGAGTCTTACACCGTATTCGAAATATTGAGCCCAATCCATCCTCCAGTCTATAGCATCCAATGCCTAATAGACATGGTTGCATCTTTTTGGTGTAACTGAGCCACTATAACCAGTCGAGAATAATCAACCCCGGGAAGGACCCACACATCTACAATGATGGAAGACCTTAGACTTAATCAAATAAAAATTATGATTATACTAGACTACACATAGAACAATTCTATTCCTAGTCTAGTTATGTATCTCATACATTTTAGATCTAAATTAATTAATTTTAATTTTCTAATTTTTTAATTTTAGATCTAATCATATCTCATATGATATCTAAAATTACTAATTTATTAGATTAAATTAGATCTTAAATAAATTTTATGCAACCTGGCTCTGATACCAGTTGAAGAAAAAATCAGATTTTTTGGATCAGGTTCGTTCAAATCTGATTTGATCGAGAGGCATATTTCAAAATTTTTTTCTTAGATCTAAATTAGATCTGACACTTTTCAGATTTAATTTTATAATCTAAATAAAAAAATTAAATTAAATTAAATCTAAATTAATGTTATCTTGTTTGGATAATCTGATTATCCTATGATGATCCTATTGCTTTCTTGAGGTTCTAGAAGTAGCCACGCAATTGTTTGGCCTCTACTGGTATCCACTTGGATTAGATCTGAAAATCTTCTCCTTCTCTTTCTTTTCCCCAAAAATTAGATCTAAATCTGAGTTTGAAGATCTTCAAACTCCTTTTGAAGATGTGCTGCTGTCTCTTGTAGCAGGGCTGCCTTCTTGCTTTCTCGTCAGCCTTTTCTTGCTTGGATCGCACCAAACTGAAGCCCAACTACTTTTGGGCATGGAGAGGAGAGAGAAGACTAGAAGATGGCATGGAGAAGGAAGGAGGGCAGCCTTGGGGCATGGGCTAAGAGAAACTCTCTTTTAGTTGGGCGCAGACAGGGTTTATTTATAGACCCTGCTGTGCCATGCAGTGCTGCATTATCCCGGCCAATCGCATTGCTTCATGCAATCAGATCTTAATCAGATTGATGGAATAACATCACCTGATCCAATCAGATGAGAGTCCCACTAATTCATCCTTAGATGGTGCCTTAGACTGGTCAAAGTCTATAGGTAAGGGTCACTTAGGTTGAATCCAAGAAGCAACCTGGAGTCCAATCCGTATGGGACTCCAGTATTTATCCACATAGGGCACACGCCATCCTAGGCATGCACCCTCCATCTACCTACTAAATGGCAGGTGGACTTGGTCAATAATTCTCTCCTATGGGTGCATGACACATGGGCAGATGTTCAAGGGTCAAAGGTCAACGTTTGACCAAATTCAAAGGACAAGAATTAGCAGATGATGGAAAATGACAGGTGTTGTCTTAAATTTATCCCATAAATTAAGATAATCCTTTTCTAACCTAGACAAGCTCTAGTCAGACCAAGTAAAGGTACCTGAGTGAGTATAAATACATTTGGCTCAGTCAAGATAACTTTTAATGATTATAAAAGGAGAACATTAGGTTTAATCGTGTGCTAGCACGATTTCCTTGAACGTAATTGAATCTAATTCAAATCAATTGAACTGAGTTAGTCCAATTGATGATATGTAGATCCAAACTCTTATTTGTGTGATCCAATTAAGTTTAGTTCTATATGGTAATGGGATATGTCATGATCTCCATCATCGACATCATCGAAACTCCTTTCGATGGATCAGAACTCTTCTAATTCAGACAACTGGAATGATCGATCATCTAAATCATTCTAATTGCTCTCAAAATCCACCAGTGATACCTAGCAATATATGATGGAAACCCATCAAAACTGAAAACAAATCTCTCGATGTAGCTACCTATATGATTAAGTTCTTCTATCTTGAGCTCTGATCGGATTAGGGTTATGGTGAACTCGTCAAATTCTAATTTCTATCATATGATTTAATCATTTGATTCAAGTCCAATGTAAAAACCTTAATAGAAAATCTTTCTATTATTTCACTCTCTGCCATGGTCATGGGTTTATGGACTTGATTCTCATTGATATGTGGTAAAAATATACTAATAAAAGTATTAAATTATAAAATAAATTAATCTATTTTTAGAAATTAATACTTTTATTAATCTTATGTAAGAAAGAAGGCCACCAATATGAAGATCTTATTTTTCTAATTCAGATAAAATAAATTTTAGACAAAACGAACTTCAAACGAGCTCGAAATTGAATTTCAAAAAAAAAAGAAAGAAAAAAAGTCGGTCCGGTTCAAATTGGTTCAGAAAAATTGGCTCAGCAGATCACCTAGTCTGACTGCACCCAGCATACCGACCTGCTGATGCAATGCTGACACCAAGCTGATGTCAGTATTTTTTGCGATGCATGGTGGACCGTTTGAAGGACATTTTGGGAATTTCACATGGAGAAGTGCGCTCCGATTGGCTGAAGAATGTGGCGGTCCATGCAACACCAGGCTCATGCATGATCTATAGAGGGCAATTTGAGAATTTTGTCTGATCTAACGGGCGCCTTTCACTGGGATTTGATCGGACGGCCGAAATGCATGCGCTAACGAACGGCATCCATAGCTCCCAATCGAGATCCAACGATTGAGATTTATCCCGACTTTAAACTAAAGATCAAAATCTTTCTCGTGCATGATCTGATGGCCCAGATTTGATCTTCAAGATTGATTCGATGGTCCAAATGAATTTCGACTTGATTTGAGATTTTAAAATAATTTTTGAATGATTTTTGGACCATTTGATCAACATCCAATGGTTAGAATTGGTCCAGGACTCTTTTTGAGTTATTTTGAGAGTTTTAAACCTAATTTTAATAGGATTTTGGTAGAAAAATTCACCTTTCAGTCTATAAAAAGTCTACTATTGTCGAAGAAAAAAAAAGAGAGGGGAGATAGTTAAAAAAAAAAAAGAAAAAGAAGAGAAAGAGAGGAGAGAGGTAGAAAGAGAAGAGAGATTTTTGAGAGAAAAGGAAGAATTTTTAATTTTTTTCTTCTTCCGATAATCAGAACATTGATCAAGGAGCTTCTTTTCTTCTTCACCAAGTTCTCTACACCAAGAGCGATGGATAATCAATTTCAGCAATCAGACAGTCTAATTTCTTTATGCTTTTTATTTTATTTGCTATTTTTGAACTTGTTATCATGAACTAAATTTTCTTTTACTAAGGCTAAGGTGTAGCCACTCTTTTGATGCAATATTCAGTATGATTTATTTTTAATTTTAAATTTTATTCATGAGGAGTATATAAATCTGATCTTAATGCTTTTAGATTACTGGCCATCTTCTAATTGACCTGATGAACATAGATGTTACAGACCAAGTACATCTATGTTATTGCTTCTTGATTATATACCTTGTATTATGAATCAAATTAGAATTCATATGCATGCAGGAAATTTTAGTGCGCTTTGGATGCAGCGTATTTTAATTAGAGGGTTTCACAAAACTTAATGCATTAATATTTATTTAAATTACACCTGGACCAAAGGATAATTAATAAATATTGATAGTTTTGCTATGCCTGGACCAAAGGATAGTGAATAAATTAGGAGACTCCACCGTCACATGAAATAAAATTAATCTAATAAATCTGAATATTGTATTGACTGAGTTGGTGAACCGATTGCCTTAGTAATCCATTGCTCTTAAGTTTAAAATCCTAATAATTTACACTCTCTCTATTTTCTTAAAATTTTTAATTATTTTTTTATTTTGTTCTTTAATTTCTTATTCTCATAAATCGGTCTTCTAAATAAAGCATAGGAAAGAGCTTTTCAGTACTTATTTTTCAATCCTCTAGGGATGATACTCTACTCATTCACTTTATTACTTGATCGACTGGTGCACTTGCCATAGCTATAAATTAGCACGCATCAAGTTTTTGGCACCGTTGTCAGGGATTGTGTCTAAAATAATATTAAAATTTTGATCCTAGCTTTACTTTAGAAATTTTATTTTTAATTTTTATTATTATTTTATTTTTTTTTAAAAAAATTTTGTTCAGTGCATGACACGTACTGGACATAGTAACTTACTACCTTTAGATCCAAAAATTGAAAGGAACCATTAGAAGACTACAACAAGAAAGAAACATGGCAGCTGAAGATCCTAACGACATCAATCTAGGATTGGATATGGCGATCGAAGGATAGCATGAAGCTATTCGACCAGTACATCATCCATTAAATGATTACATCACACCATCTGTAGTCGATGCAGCTTCGAGCATCAGGAGACCTCCTGTACGAGCAAACAACTTTGAAATAAAATCGGTGATGATCCAGATGATTCAATCAACTATCCAATTCAGTGGACACGTGCATGATGATCCGAATGCCCATATTTCTAACTTTCTTGAACTTTGTGATACTTTTAAAATTAATGGGGTGTCGGATGATGCTATTAGATTAAGGTTATTTCCTTTCTCTTTACGGGACAAAGCTAAAAGTTGGCTTCATTCTCTTCCTACAGGTTCTATCACAACTTGGGATGTCCTAGCCCAAAAATTCTTAGCCAAGTACTTTCCACCTTCCAAGACTGCCAAGATGCGCAATGATATCACTTCTTTTATGCAGATGGACATGGAGACACTATATGAGGCTTGGGAGCATTTCAAGAAATTGCTGAGGAGATGTCCACATCATCAACTACCCGTATGGCTTCAGGTACAAACTTTCTATAATGGTTTATCTCCTACTAATCGTTCTATGATTGATGCAGCAGCAGGAGGAACCATTAATCAAAAAATGGAGGAAGAAGCCTTCGATCTGATCGATGAGATGGCATCAAATAGCTATCAGTGGCAGATAGAATGCATGATGCCAAAAAGACTAGCAGCTGTGTAGGGAGTAGATTGCGTGCCAACCTTACTAGCTGAAATTGCAGCCCTTAGAGCCAAAGTCAACAACTTGAAGGGAATAGCTATGCATATTCAGAGCATCACTGTGACCTGTGTGGAGGAGGACACGATACGAGCAATTGCCAGATAGGTAATCCTTTTGCTAAAGCAACTGATACAGCTAATTATGTTGGTAATTTTTTTAGGCCGCAACAAAATAATTCCTACTCCAACACATACAATCAAGGGTGGAGGCAGCACCCAAATTTCTCATGGAGTAATCAAAATGCAGCACAACAGCCACCCCCGGGATTCCAAGTACCTGAAAAGAAGTCCAACATGGAAGAGCTGATGGTCAAATTTATGCAAAACCAAGAAGCAACTATAAAAAATTTAGAAGCCAAACTTAGACAGGACCAAGCAGCAGCAATTCAAAACTTGGAGATGCAAATAGGTCAAATGGCTAAGATAATCTCTGAGAGACCTCAGGGATCCTTGCCAGCAACACGGAGATCAATCCAAGGGAGCAAGTCAATGCTATCACCCTAAGAAGTGGTACAAAGCTGGAGGAGCCACATCAAAAGAAAGAGACTGAAGAGCCAACTACAAATAAGGAACCATCAACTAAAATTCATCAGTCACCAAAACAACCAGCAGATGGATGGTCTCCAGGTATACAGGTTTGCTGATCCAAATGTGAAAGCCCTACGTGCCGCCACTACCATTCCCAGAGAGACAAATACAGCATCCAGATAAGAAATTTTCTAACTTTTTCAAAATATTAAAGAATTTACATATTAATATTCCTTTTGTAGATGCTATCACTCAAATGCCCAGGTATGCCAAGTTTCTCAAAGAAATCCTAACAAATAAGAAAAAGCTGAAGGAGCATGAGAGAATAAATTTGAATGAAGAATGCTCAGCAATACTTCAAAATAAATTACCACAGAAGCTAAAAGATCCAGGGAGTTTTACTATCCCTTGCATTATTGGTGATTGTAGTTTTGATAAAGTTTTATGTGATTTAGGAGCAAGTATTAATCTCATGCCTTTTTCTATTTTCAGAAAGCTGGGTCTAGGAGAACCAAAGCCTACCACTATTACTCTTCAATTAGCCGACAGATCCATTAAATATCCAAGAGGTATAGTGGAGGATGTCTTGGTAAAGGTAAACAAGTTTATTTTTCCTATTGATTTTATTGTTCTTGATATGAAAGAAGATTATGATGTACCCCTTATTTTAGGGAGACCCTTTTTAGCTACTGGAAGAGCTTTAATAGATGTTCAACAAGAAAAATTAATTCTTAGAATCCAAGATGAACAAGTTACTTTTAATATTTTCAAAGATACTAAACATCCTGATGATAATCAAACTTATTTTCTAATTGATATTATTGACAATTTAGTATATGAGAATTCTGTAGAAAATAGGTTTGAGACTATAAAAGCTAGCAATGTCCAATTGAAAGAAGGGCTCGACCAAACATGAAAGTATTCCAATTGAAGTGGCACCAGATTGATTCACTTTAGAACTCAAAGAAAGTCAAGCTGAAGACTATAAATCAGAACTACTAGATAGGTTGTTTCTTTTCTTTTTAGTTTTGATCATTTTTTTTTTTTTTTTTTAGTAATTTATTGTTGCTCTTTTACTGCTTTGGTGTGTATTTTCAATTTTGCAGAAAAAAATCAATGAGAGCTCAAGCAAAATTTCAAAGCTCCAAAGAACCAGACTGAACCAAATCAGGTGTATTCCTTCCTATCCTTTATTGCACCCTTTATTTTTCTTTCTCCTTTAAGACAATGTAGAATAAGTTAGGGGGTAAAAAAAAAAAAAAACCATGTGTCAAGAAGAAAATCTTGAGCAAGATAGACTGGATAAGTGATAAAAGATAGAATTATTTGCTAATGAATGTAACGAGTTAAAGAAGTAGATTAGTTGGTCAACTTTTAGCAGCCTACTTAGGTCATTAAAAGACTATTAGCACTTCTAATTGCACATGCACACTAACAAGGCAAAGTAGGTATTGATTATAAGGCCAACTGAGGATTCAATTATCACTAAAAATTGATAATTAATATACATTCTAATCAAAGAAACTTGAATTTAAGGAAAGAGCTACCTGCCTAAAAATAAAGTGCAAAAGATAGAGTATATGTGGATTGCCCAAAGCCTAGTAACTGGGTCTCTGCACCTAGGTCAAGTATGAAAATTCACATAAAACGATGAAGGAAAGGCCAGGATGCTCAGCACAAAAAAAAAAAAAAAAAAAGAAAAAAAGAGGCAGTGTGAAAGCTACCTTAATTCATGAGTATAAAATTGAGAATGTATAGAAAATTGACCAAAATAGGTGATAAGAGAGGATACTTTTGTTCTTTTAATTTAATACTGAAATGCTAAAGTTAGTCATCACGAACACAAGTGCTATAGATCTTTGATGTACTCTAAGAAAGTTTTTAATTGTATTGACTGAAAAATTTGCTTCTGAAGCTCAATGCTTAATTAGCAGTATTTTCTAAACTTTTTGACCTTTAGTCCTAGATTTTATCTTTATGATGGATAATCTTATTGAAACATGGTATTAAATAAAACATTGTTAAGGGACTAGCAATGACTAAGTTGGGGGGTGTGATAAGTGGTAAAAATATACTAATAAAAGTATTAAATTATAAAGTAAATTAATCTATTTTTTTAAAAATTGATATTTTTATTAATTTTATGTAGGAAAGAAGGTCACCAATATGAAGATCTTATTTTTTTAGTTCAGATAAAATAAATTTTAGGCAAAACGGACTTCAAACGAGCCTAAAATTAAATTTCAAAAAAAAAAAGAAAAAAAAGCTAGTCCGATTCAAACTGATTCAGAAAAATCGGCTAAGTAGACTGCCCAATCCGACCACACCCAGCAGACCGATTCACTGATGCAACGCTGACGCCAAGCTAACGTCAGCACTTTTTGCAGTGCACGGTGGATCATTTGGAGGACATTTTGGAGATTTCATATGGAGAAGCATGCTCCGATTGGCTGAAGAATGCGACAGTCCATGCAACATCGAACTCGCATATGGTCTTTAGAGGATAATTTAAAAATTTTGTCTGATCTGATGGGCATCTTTCACTGGAATTTGATCGGACGGCCGAAATGCATGCGCTAACGAACGACATCCATAGCTCCCGATCGAGATCCAACGGTTGAGATTCATCCCGACTTTAAACTAAAGATCAGAAGCTTTTCTGTGTGCAATCTGACGACTCAGATTTGATCTTCAAGGCTGATCCGATGGTCCAAATGAATTTCGACTTGATTTAAAATTTTAAAATAATTTTTGAGTGATTTTTGAACCGTTTGATCAACATCCAATGGTTAGAATTGGTCCAGAACTCTTTTTGAGTTATTTTGAGAGTTTTAAAACCAATTTCAATAAAATTTTAGTGGAAAAATTCACCTTTCAGCCTATAAAAAGTCTGTTGTTGTCGAAGAAAAGAAAAAAAAAGAGAGGGGAGACAGTAAAAAAAGAAGAAGAAGAAGAGAAAGAGAGGAGAGAGGTAGAAAGAGAAGAGAGATTTTTGAGAGAAAAGAAAGGATTTTTAATTTTTTTCTTGTTCCGACAATCAGAACATTGATCAAGGAGCTTCTTTTCTTCTTCACCAAGTTCTTCACACCAAGAGCGACAGACAATCAATTTCAGCAATCAAACAGTCTAATTTTTTTATGCTTTTTATTTTATTTGGTATTTTTGAACTTGTTATCATGAACTAAATTTTCTTTTACTAAGGCTAAGGTGTAGCCACTCTTTTTATGCAATATTCAGTATAATTTATTTTTAATTTTAAATTTTATTCATGAGGAGTATATAAATCTGATCTTAATGCTTTTAGATTACTGGCCATCTTCTAATTGATCTGATGAACATAGATGTTACGGACCAAGTACATCTATGTTATTACTTCTTGATTATATACCTTGTATTACGAATCAAATTAGAATTCATATGCATGCGAAAATTTTAGTGCGCTTTGGATGCAACATATTTTAATTAGAGGATTTTACAAAACTTAATGCATTAATATTTATTTAAATTACATCTGGACCAAAGGATAATTAATAAATATTAATAGTTTTGCTATGCCTGGACCAAAGAATAGTGAATAAACTAGGAAACTCCACCGTCATATGAAATAAAATTAATCTAGTAACCTGAATATTGTATTGACTGAGTTGGTGAATCGATTGCCTTAGTAATACATTGTTCTTAAGTTTGAAATCCTAATAATTATATTTTCTCTATTTTTTTTAAATTTTTAATTATTTATTTATTTTATTCTTTAATTTCTTATTCTCATAAATTGGTCTTCTAAATAAAGCATAGGAAAGAGCTTTTCAGTATTTATTTTTCAATTCTCTAGGGATGATACTCTACTCATTTATTTTATTACTTGATCGACTGGTGCACTTACCATAGCTATAGATTAGCACACATCACTCATGATCATCATAGGGCTGCTCCTCTTCTATCGAGGTAGATAGATTTCCTCTTGGTGCAATCCAATTCCTATAATGAACATGTTATAGCCAACATACATCTCAGGATTTTGAATGGCCAGGAGACTGAGTCATAGTGTAGTCAAACTATAATACCCTCAAGATGAACTATCGATGCACCTCAGATCAAAGAATCAGATACACCACTATAGCTCTGAGTCAGTCATCGACGAGAAGATAGGCTTCCTTATGACTACTCGAGGTGATCACGCTCAGTGCCCTCATTCTCTAATGAGTATCTGTACTCTCGCTCTGGTGTCTCCATACCGTAGACTTAAGACTCATCTGCTATTAATAAGCGATTATACACTAACCTTCTAGATCAATCATCATCCTCATGATGATCCTATGGTCAGGAGTATTTTTATGAGTTAATAATGAAAATTCTTGTCTTAAATTTTCAACTCTTAAAAATAAGAATTATCATTACCATTAACTCAAGGGATGTATCACAGCCACTAAATACACATATGTGATAGAAAATAATCCATTTTATTATTTATAGTTAAAATTATAATTTTGCCCTTAGAAGTATATTACAAGTATCAGCCAATTCTGGCTTCTAGGGCACACATATCTAATAAATAGGCTACCTCTTTTTAATGGGTCCAACTATACCTATTGGAAAGCTCATGTGTACATTTTTATTCAAGCTCTCGACTATGATATATGGAGTGTCATTGTCAATGGACCATACACACCTATAATTATTATCAATGACACATCCTCTCCTAAGCCAGAAAAGGATTGGGATGAAATGAATAAGAAACTTGTCCAATTAAATGCCAAGGTAATGAATATACTCTATTGTGCCCTTGATGCAAATGAGTTTAACCAAATTTGTACTTGCAATTCTATAAAGAAAATTTGGGATAGGCTTGAGGTCATGCTTGAAGGGACAAATCAAGTCAAAGAAACCAAGATAAACATGCTGGTCCACTAATATGAATTACTTAAAATGGATCCAACTAAATCTATCACTAGCATGTACACAAATTCACCGATATTATAAATGGTTTGAAAAGCTTAGGAAAAGTCTATACTAATAGTGAATTGGTAAGAAAGATTCTCAGATCTTTGCTTAGGACATGGAAAGCCAAGGTGATAGCCATCCAGGATGCAAAAGATCTGAATACTCTACCTCTAGAGGAACTCATTAGATCTCTAATGATACATGAGCATGCTATGGGTCAGCACAATGAAGAGGACAGCGAGAAGAAGAAAATAATAGCCCTAAAATCTATAGTAGCTGAAGAAGAAGATGATCTATCCACCAGTGAGGAGAATGATGAAGACATGGCTATGATGATTAGAAAATTCAAGAAGTTCATGGGAAGAAGAAGACAAGGATTCAAGAAGAGGAGCTTCATTGGAGAAGAAGCTAGTAGAGAGAAAGAGAAAGAAAAGAAGAAGGATCAGCCCACTTGCTACGAATGCGAAAAGCCAGGACATTTTAGGGTTGAATGTCCTCAGTTGAAGAAGGCGCCAAAAAGAATGAAGAAGAAAGCTATGTTAGTGACTTGGAGCGGTAGCGACGAGTCAAGCTCTGAGGAAGAAAACCAAACAAAACAAACTTATGCTTCATGACACAAGATGATGAGGTATCCTCCACTCTTGATTAAAATTTTAATTTTGATGAGTTTCAAGATGCTTTTTATGACTTAATGAAAGATTTCAAGAAGATTAGTACAAAAAATAAAAATCTTAAGAAAATGAATCAAACTCTTTTAAAAGAAAAGAAAGAAATAATTAGTAACCACAACAAGTTAAAAGAAGAAAACAAAATCCTAAAGGATGAATTGGATTAATTAAAACTTTTAGTTGATAAATTTACTTGTAGTTCTGAAAAATTACAAATGATTTTAAATAATCAAAGAGGAGTTTATGATAAAGTCGGACTACGATACAAACCTAAAGACAAAACTAAGTTTCTAAAGAATTTTTTCATTGCACCCACATCAATTAGCACTTCACATATCACTTGCTTTAAATGCAAAAAAGTAGAACATAAGGCATTTGAATGTAATATTAGAAAATTCGGTGGAAAACAAGTTAAAAGAACTTGGGTTCTAAAAGAAACCATGACCACTAACCCAAAAGGACCCAAGAAGACTTGGGTACCTAAACTATCACTTAGTTATTTGTGCAGAAATATCTTGCAGCCCAAGGATCTAAATGTGAGTAGTACTTGGATAGCGGCTACTCAAGGCATATGTTGGGTGATAAGGAGTAATTCTTTATCCTAGAAAGGAAGGAAGGAGGAGTAGTCACCTTTGGCGACAACGGCAAAGAAAAACTAATTGATATTGGTAAAATTTAGATTACTCTTTCTACCTTTATAGATAATGTATTATTAGTTGATAATTTAAAACATAACTTGCTTAGTATTAGCCAACTTTGTGATAAAGGTTTTAGAGTTTTTTTTGAATCTTCTTTGTGCAAAGTATCTAGTTCCTTGGATGATAGTTTAAAATTCATTGGATTTAGGCGTGGCAATATCTATATGATAAATCTTGATGAAATTGCTATGAAGAGTGGTCAATGCCTAGTTGCAATAAATGCTAATATCAAAGAAATTAGTTGGCTTTGGCACCATAGGTTAGGTCTTGCTAGCATGCATACTCTATCTAAATTAAGGGGCTACCAAAACTAAATTTTAAATTTGATCATGTTTGTGATACTTGTCAATTTGGAAAATAAATTAAGAAGAGTTTCAAATCTAAAAATATGATTTCAACTTTTAGACCGCTTGAATTGATTCATATGGATTTGTTTGGACCTACTACGACTACAAGCCTTAGAGAAAAGAAGTATGGTCTTGTGATTGTTGATGATTATTCCTGATTCACATGGGTTTTATTTTTGGCATACAAAGATGAAGCTTTTTCAATATTTTTAAAGTTTTAGAAGAAAGTAATAAATGAAAAGAACTTAACTATAGTTTGTATTCATAATGATCATGGCATAGAATTTGAAAACAAATTTTTTGAAGAATTTTGCAATGAACATGGTACATAACATAATTTTTTTGTACCTAGAACTCAACAAAATATAGTAGTTGAAAGAAAAAATAGAACTTTAGTTGATATGACCCATACCATGTTGTGTGAAGAAAATCTACCCGAATACTTTTGGATTGAAGCCATTAACACAACATGTTACATCTTTAATAGAGTTTCTATTCGCCTGATTTTAAAGAAAATCCCCTATGAGCTTTGGAAAGAAAAAATACCTAATATTAATTATTTTCATATCTTCGGTTGTAAATGCTTCATTCATAATAGGACAACTTAGGTAAATTTGATGCTAAGACTGATGAGGATATTTTTCTTGGATACTCTACATCTAGTAAAGCATATAGGGTCTTCAACAAACATTCATTAGTTGTTGAAGAATCAATCCATGTCATTTTTGATGAAACTAACAATCAATCTTCAAGAAAGGAAGATGTTTTTGATGATGACACAGGAATTCTCGAAGATGGAATGAAGGAGTTAAACTTGAAGGACAACAACATTCACGATAGAGGTAAATCTACAACAACCATTGAAAAAGATAAGAACGGTGAAAATGAAACATCTAATTATCATGGAGATCTACCCAAGAGTGGAGGTATGCACATAATCACCTAAGAAAATTGATTTTAGGTGATCCTTCATAAGGGATAAGAATTAGATCTTCTTTTAAAGATACATTTGATTATCTTGCTTTTTTCTCTCAAATAGAACCTAAGAACATAAAAGAAGCTAAAAAAGACTCTAATTGGATGCTAGCTATGCAAGATGAACTAAACCAATTTGAAAAAAATAATGTATGGACTCTTGTAAACCGACCAATTGATCATCCTATAATTGAGACAAAATTGGTATTTAGGAATAAATTAGATGAACATGAAAATGTAGTAAGAAATAAAGCTAGACTAGTTGCTAAAGGATATAATCAAGAAGAAGGGATTGACTTTGATGAAACATATGCTCCTATAGCAAGATTAGAGGCTATCAGATTATTACTTATCTTTGCTTGCTACATGAACTTTAAATTATTTCAAATGAATGTAAAGAGTGTCTTCTTGAATGATTATATCGCTGAAGAAGTTTTTGTAGAACAACCATCCAGTTTTAAAAATCACTCACTTTCTAACCATGTGTACAAATTAAATAAAGCACTATGTGGACTTAAACAAGCACCTAGAGCATGGTATGAGAGATTAAGTAAATTTTTATTATAAAATAATTTTATTAGAAGAAGTGTAGACACTACACTATTTTTGAAAAGAAAAAATAATGATCTTCTTGTAGTTCAAATATATGTGGATGACATCATATTCGGAGATACTAATGAAATTCTTTGTCAAGAGTTTGCAAAGTTAATGCAGGGTGAATTTGAAATGAGCATGATGGGGGAGCTGAAATTCTTTCTTAGACTACAAATTAAATCATCAAAGAAAGGCATTTTTACTAGCCAAACAAAGTACATCAAGAAAATGCTGAGGAAGTTTGGCATGAAAAATAAAAAAGAGATCGGCACACCAATAAGCCCCTCATGCAAACTCGACAAAGATAAAAATGGTAAAACCCTAAATGAAAAGCTCTACAGAGGTATGATTAGATTCCTACTCTATTTAACTGCAAGTAGGCCAGATATATTATTTAGTGTTTGCATGTGTGCTAGATTTCAATCTAATCCTAAAGAATCTCATTTACTAGCTGTCAAGAGAATATTTGATATTTGATCTACACACATAACCTAGGACTTTGGTACTCAAAATAATCCTCCATTGAATTGATAGGATACACTAGTGCAGACTATGAAGGATGTAGAATAGATAGAAAAAGTACTAGTGGCACTTGCCAATTTTTAGAGTTAAACTTGATCTCTTATTATAGTAGAACCAAAACTCTATAGCATTATCAACGGTCGAGGCCGAATATGTTGTTGTGGGAAGTTACTGTGCTCAAATACTATGGATCAAGCAACAACTCGAAGACTTTGGAATTAAGCAAAATAAGATACCCATTAGGTGTGATAACACTAGTGCCATAAACTTGACAAAAAATCCTTTTCAACATTCAAGAACCAAGCACATTGAAATTAGATATCACTTCATAAGAGATCATGTTCAAAACAATAACATTTTGCTTGAATTTGTGTCAACTGAAAATCAACTAGCTGACATTTTTACAAAACCTTTAAATGAAGATAGATTCTTAAAAGTCCAGGATGAACTTGGTATATATGATCCTTTATAAAATGTTTAATATTGAATTTATTGGATTATTTTTGGTCTCCTTTTATCATCTTAAACACCCCTAATTCAATCTTGAAAAATCGAGAAAAGTCGGCTTGAAATTTCTATTTTTATTCTAATTTTTCCTCCTATGCTCGAGAAGTCTCAATTTATACACGAGACCTCTTGGCTGTGTTCCAAGATCTCTCACTTTAAAAGCGAGAGCTTTTGATTTTTCAAGACATCTCGTCTTTAAGATGAGAGCTCTCAAATTTCACGGGGCCCTTTTTAATCAGACTTCCAAGAGGTCCCCTCTCTCGTTCGTTCCTTTCATTTTTCTAAGACCTCTCCCCCAAAACTCTTCCAAACTCCCATCCACTCCTTCAAACCTCATGAATCACTATTCCTTTGTCCATTCCATCCAAATCTGAGACTCCAATGGCTCCAAAGAAGAGAATCTTCACCGCACAAAGATCGTCCATCACTTCTTCAACTAAAGCTAGGGCAAAGCGGCAGTGGAACATAATCCAAGCATCTTCATCTGCCTCTCTTCATGAGCTCGACTCTTCGTCACCATGAGGATAGTTTCAACAGGTCAAAATGTTGGCATTGGATACCTAGATAGGGAACATTTCCGTATTGGGTCATGGATCAGGCAGTAAGGCTAGGAGAAGCTGTGTGCTCTTGAGGTAAATGTCTATTCAGACCTAATTAGAGAGTTCTTTGAGAACATTTGCTTTGAGCAAGCATCAAGGATAGAATCAATTGTTAAAGGAGTACATCTCTTTGGATGAGAGGAAGATAGGGCAACTCTTAGAAGTACCTAGGTCTAGAGCTATTTATCTGAATTTGATGAATAAAATTGAAGCTTTAAAGTACTTTTTGGAAAGAAAAAATATAGATGAAAATCAACAATTAGTCTCACATCATCTCTCAGTGGAAATGAGATTATTACATTGCATTGTGAGTTATATAATTTTTCCAAAGGTAGGAAGACATGATTGGGTTGGGAAGAAAGAACTAGCTGTTATATTCTACTTGGTAACCAGGACACCCATATCCTTTCTATCACTAATGCTTCAATAGTTAAAGGACACAGCCAACAAAAGCAAGGCATGTCTACCCTACCGGATGATTTTAATCCTAATCTTCAAGGACTTTCATGTTAATCTAGAAAGTGAAGACTTCAAGAAGTTGGCGCACATCGACTATATAAATGAGAGAACTTTGAACCACATGAAATTTGTGCAAAAAGATGATAGATGGGTGAGGGCAAATGAAGAAGTTGCTACTAGGAATGAGCTTGAGGAGCACAGGTCTCCACCTCCTCCACCATCACCCTTTGCAGCTGGACCTTCGTTCACCTCACCAGGGTCTCTGCATACTCCACAAGGGCCTCCAAGTCAATTTCCTACACCTCCCTCTGATTTTGATCAAGAAAGTTTAATTGAAAGGGTGGTAGAGCAAGTTGTTGAAAAGATGTCTGAGAGGTTCTTTGATATCCTCTTCAGTGCAAAACATCAACTGTTGGTGAGAGTATTGAGGAACAAAGGATATCTTCTGAGGGACAGACTGAAATGCTTAGCTAGCAACTTAGTGGATTATCACAAAGACTTGAAATTTTGGAGAAAGAATAACATGGGTCATCAACTCAGATTGAACTTTTATTATCCGAGATTGCCAGAATTGCAAGAAGACTAGAGGAGAACATCATCACCCAGTGCACCACTACTAAAGTCCTCATCAAATCAT